>PVKU01009273.1:0-63574 GCA_004027475.1 Anoura caudifer
CAAGCAAGCGTTTGCACAGAAGCAGGATGTGGCAGTTAGCTATTGGCTCAGGGGATTGGCACCTCTATACCTTATTGGTTGTTTACAGACAAATATGGGCGGGAAGGCTTCCCGGGCTTATGCCTGGGATTTAAAAATTTTTTATTTCCTCATATTGCTTGTTTCTCCTCTATTTCTCAACCTTTCCACGGTCCTGACACTTTAATGCTAATTCCCCTTGCAGTGAGCCTGAATTTCCTGCATCCCAGTTAAAGGCAACCCATTAGCACCACCCCATCTGTCACCGTAAACAAAAAGTTCTTTTAACAGGTGGGCAGGCAGTTTTTTCCATGCCAGTGAAGAATCTATGAAATTCCTCTACCCCTTTCCTTCCCTCAGCATTTCTCCTGCATTCTTCCGAACTGCTGAGAGCTCTGCATCGCTGCTACATCTTGCTTTCCAGCTTCCTAAGCTGTGTGGCAAAGGGAGACCCAAAGCCGAGTGATTCTCCCTTGCCAAAGCCACATGGCGATTCTCTGCCAAAGCTGTGTGGCAGTTCTCTGCCAAAAAGCTGCGTGGTGATTCTTTGCTAAAGCCACATGGCGATTCTTGTCATGTGTGCTATGCCTAGGTTTAAATCCCAGCACTCATCTTCCTCTGCAGTGCCATTTTCGATTCCTCCCACAATCAGCTACACTTGCCAGCACTCCCGCATTTTCCAGCTTTACTGGGCTGCCATAGTAAGTCTGGGCAGGCATGGCCCTGTGGTGTGGAGCCAATCATCTCCAAGCTCTCACACAGGTGCTATAACTAGGGAGATTTGCCTCCCAGTTATATCTTGGGTAGAAGTCACTCCTTCTACCTGGCTTAAAGCAAGGCCACAGCTATTTAACAGATCTATGCAACCAGTTAAAGGTTATAGATATGTTAAATGACTATTCTAGAGGTTATCTGTAAAACTGCTGCTATGCAAAACAATTCAATGGCCCTGCTCCATGTATCCCATCCCCCAGCTCAAACTTGGGGTGAGGACATCCCATATTTTTAATATTTCCTGGACACCCTGAGCTCTGGACCCCATTACAAATCCTTCTTTTGGGGGCCCCCTGGCTGCACCCTTTACACCTTCACTCTGCTCAACTTGCTCATCTAATGGCCATGTAAAGGATTTTCTATGTTCTAAGGACTTTATATTGGGTTTTGGACCAGAATCTTAGGGTAAAGGTTGGAGCTCAGATCCTGTGTGTTTGGGGGAAGGGGGTCAGCATGCTGCTGTGTACCTGCCCATTGCATTGTTTGTACTCACCTGGGGCAGGCTCTTGGGCAGTTGCTGCTTGTCCAAGTTTAGGAATGGTAGGGAAGAACTCAACTGACTCCTTTCCACTTTTCTTCTTGTCACTGGTTCCAGGGAACTCTGTGGTAATGATTTTGGTTGTTGCCACAGCCAGAAAACCACTGTACTTTCTGAATGAAGTGTAAGTCCCTGTTGCCCTGGAGCCTCTTCCTGTATTGTGTGTTGGGCCCAATAGGTGGCAGTCCTGGGCCAGGCTTTGGCTGGGAGGAGGTGAGTCCTGGGAACAGGCCTCAGGCAAGCAGGGGTGGCAGGCCCTCTCACTCTAATGTGCTCCATTTAAGGGGCTGAATCCAGCTGAAAAAGCTTGAAAGGTCTATTATTCTGGGCTCCCACTGGATCTCCCACTGCCCCCTTCACCTTTTGTTGGGAGTCCTAGGGTTTTTCCTTTTTCTGTTTCTGGAGGCCTCCCTTTGTTGTGGCTGCCCAGGGATGCATCCTGCACTCCAGCCCCTTCAGTGGGCTGCCTGCAGTGTGAGGTATTCTGTGTCTCATCCAGAAAGTTGCTAGTGGCTTGATTTGGGTCCCAAAAATGTACAGGAAGAACAATCAGGAGTAGATAAAGAATGAGAAATGTTGGGGTTTTTAAGATAGGATGGTGCATTCGCCCCTCAACCACAGGTTCTTCCTGGTTCATCTGGGTTCTTCTCGGAGCTGGTAAATCACATTGCTTCTCCTTGACAAATACTTGAGATTAAGGCCAAATTAAGAGCTGAGTCTCTGGTCTTCTTCACATGGAGGAAAGATAGGAAGATTCCTTCCACAAGCACTTCCTGCTGGAGCTAGTACCCACTCCCCACCCCACCCCCACCCCTATGTGCCTTTTCTTTGGCTCTCTTTTGCAAAACAAGCAGATTCTGACTTTGCTGTGGGTGGAAGGACTGCAATGGTTTTGGCAGCCAAAGAGATTTTTTATGGCCTGGAGAAGGGACGTGGAGAAATCATAGTGGTGATTTTCACTTCCCATGATAAATAGCTGTTGGATTTAAGGAACCTGAAGTTGGCATCCTAACATTGACTTTCTTGCTTGTTTCTGCTGAGAAGGCAAGGCCCTGGCAGCAGAAGCTGTGTTGTCTTTCCTCCCTTCTGGAGGTGGAGGAGAGGAGGGTTGTGCCCGTACTCATAGCCTGGTGCAGATCATCCTAATGATATTCCAGTGAGCGTGCAGGAACCCACCTGAATGCCTGCATTAGCTCCATGCCTGCCATAGCTCCTCTTGTAGAGCATTGGCCCACCCCTACTGGGGTGGATCCTGAGTAATAGCTGGATGGGGAAACAGCTTCTAGGAGAGCTTGCTGAGTTGTCTCAGCCTTATCAGCCCCTTGGCATTCTTTTCCCAGATAGACATCAGCACACTCCTGCCTCTCTTTTCTGTCTTCATCTTCTCACTGTAACACCACCTTTCCCATCTTCTTTCTGGCCTACAGGCACATAGCCCAGAGCCTTTATGAGTCTGCATGCTTTGTTCTTTCTATTCTCTGGACTGTGGCACTCTAGCATGAGTCTTTTGGTGGTGCGGACACACACATACCAAGCCCCACTGGAAGTTGGTACTGTTGAGAAGCTCACTAAGAGCCATTTTCCTGAGGGGGTGGGAAGGACAGGGATTGCCTGCCTGGAGCCTTTGTTGGGAGAATACTACTTTGAAGGTGGTATACAAACTCTAGGTATAGTGGGACACTTATTAGAATTATCCACATGCTTCTTTAAAGAGTTCACAGCAGCACAGAAATCCCTGTGGCCTCAGTTTTTAATCTCTGGTTTATAGGTAGATAAGAAAGTAACCTATTTTGTTAGCCTATGGTCTATAAAATAGTCTCAGCAGATAGTGTTCCAGTTCTTATAATCATAGTCTGAAATGCTCTAAGAGTGAGGTAGTGACTGGTAGAAAAATCCAAAAAGTACTTAAACAATTTGTGTGGCCTGGGTATTGATTTCTCCATTTGTAAAAAGGGGACAGTAATACTTACTTTACAAAGTTGTTGCAAGGACAGAGTATAAACATACTCAAAGTACCTAGCTCAGTGTGTTGTACACTGTAGATCCTCAGTAAGCATTCATTCTCTCTTAGAGATGGTGCCTGCACCTGGTTTCTGGTCAGCACATCCTTTCTTCCAGTTTCTAAGCCAGGTACTCAGCCCATAGGGAGGGTTTAAAATGCCCAGAGTGCTTTTGTGCCAGGACATCCAAGGGCATCCCTCTTGGGGGAGCTCTTTCTAAGGTGCTAGCTGTTGGCAGAGGAGGGAGCTGGGGCAAGGAGCCCAGCCTGTCCAGGAACATTCTTTCTTTTGTTTCCTCTCCAAAGCAGGCTGCTTCGAGTAGCTCAACCCCCAAAGTGAATATCCTGTGTGCCCACCCTAATTGGTTTTCAGGGGAGACTGATTTTTGCCTGTGTAAACCCTGATGTCTCTCTCCTTGGGGACCACCAGATGAATTTTTTTTAAGCCACCACAGAGTCCATCCTCTACCTTTTTTAGAGGGACACGTTTAGGAGCCCTGTAGATGAAGGTAGGCACCTTCAGCCTTTGGGCTTTGGAGGTTCTTCCTTGGAAGGGTTTCTAGGTTAAGAAACTGAAAGCAGACAGAGAAATGGCCACAGGTGAAATGAGGCTGCTGTCAATCTTCCTGGGTCTGGCATCTTCCCAGTGGAGGTAGTATGTGATCATATTTTAAAATTCTAGAGAAAGGGAGACTGTGGAGAGAATCAGAGCTCCTCAAGTATATGAAGAATGATAGCCTGAAAAAGAATAAGCCAGGGAGAGCAGAAGAAGGCACTCCAGGTGTAAATGGCACCAGGAGAGAATGTGAGGAGGGGGTTAAGAGAAATTAGAGCTGAGTGAAACTCTTCTCTCTCAGCAGGATCTGTCCTGGCTGGCATGCAGCAGAACTGTCTTCAGTAGGGAAGGAGATATACAATTATAGATTTTCAGAGCTGAGAACAGGCTCTGAGTTCATCTCCCTCAGCTCTGTCACTGTACAAAAGAACTGAAGCCTAGATAAGGTTAGGTGGCTTGTCCAAGGACCTGAGCTAGCACCCATGTCTGAAAGTCCCTGGGCATCTGTCCTGAGCACTGGGCTGATAGCATTGGCTGGAGAGTCAGCTCTAAGGCTCTGCTGCACAGCATAGAATCAGGAAGTATTTTTCATACTATTCCTTGAAATATAGTAGTTTCACTAAGCTCCCAGGGATTCTGCAGTATAATTTATATTTGAGTCACTATAGCTCTTTTTTTGGCAGCCTGATTATTTAGGCCTGACAGGTAGGCACAACTGTCTTGTTAAAGGCAGATATACTTGTATGGCTTGGCAAAAAAAATGGAGCATTTCATTAGTCTAAAAAAAGAATGCCAGTTATTCCTTTTATTTGTAAACTCAATGTATTAAGATTTATTGTCATTAAATTAATGAAATGAGAGCAAAGTGTTGTACCTTACTATTGTTAAATGCTCAGGTGTTCAGGTACTATAGTGTCTATGTATATGTGCATGCCTGTGCCTGTGTGTGTAGCACAGCCACTCCTCATGCCTGGTCCTGGGATAGGTGCTTTGTATATGATTTCTCAGTTTTCTTCACGATTAACCTGCTAGATAGGGACAGTCTCAGCCCATTTTGCAAATGACTGAGGCTCAGGGAGGTGAACTCAAGTCACAGCAGCTTGTCTGTAGGTATTGATGCTGGAGAACCAGATGAAAATTGTAGCTGCAAAACAGAGCAGGCCTTTAGGCTTGTCTGGCTGGAGGCAGGATTCTCAGCCACCCTCTGCCTTACTTCTAACCCCACCATGCATTAGAATCTGAGGTAGAGGGAGGTGGGTAAAGGAAATAGAGATTGCAGAGGCCTCTTGGGTAATTCTGTTAAATATGACCACTACTGAGAATCAATAGTTTTTGTACAGGGAGAAAGATGAACATTATTAAAATGCTTTTCCTTAGTCTATAAAAGAACTACTGGGGGACCCCTAGGCTGCTGGGAGAGTATGGCATCCTGAGTGAGGCAGCATCAGCTTTAACCTCTTCCTCACTCCACCTGGATCTGGGGGTGGCGGGGGTCTCCATCCCCACTGTAGGTCAGTGGGGAAGTGGAATTTGTGTCTCACCAGTTTTTTTTTTCATGATTACATCTCCTTTGTAAACTGAGGTCTCCCTTCACTCTGTCACACCCACACCATAGGTTGGAAGGCCTAGAAGGCCTCTGTAACAGCCAGCAGCTTCACAGGTTATAAGAACTAAGGGAGAACTCATTCATTTACTTGCTCCTTCAACAAATGAGAGCTGGGTACAGTATGCTCTATTCTCGGCACTGGGATATGACGTGGACAGAATAAATTCTTATCCTTTGTGCTTATATTTTATTTGCATAGAATGTAAGTTCAGGGAGACACACAGTAAACACATAGATAATTCGTCAAATGGTAAGAGTCATGAAGACAAACAAGGTTCATTTTAAAAGAGATAGAGAGTAAAGGGTAGATGTGCTTTTTTTCTTTTTTACTGAGGTGAAATATACAAAACATTTTAGTGTTAATTCAATGGCATTTTGCATATTCACATTCTGTGCAACTATCACCTGTACCTAATTCCAAAACATTTTCATCACCTCCCAAGTGGATGTCACTTTATGTAGAAAAGTGACATTTGAGCAGAGACATGAAAAAATGAGGAAGTGACCTATGAAAATGTCTAGAACAGGACCTTTCCAGGTGGAGGGACAGAAAATGGGAAGACCTTGAGGCAAAGAGCTGCTTTGGTGGACTTGAGGCCTAACAAGGAGGTCAGAAGGCTGTTCAGTGTGAGTGGAGGAGAGCTATGGGATGTGACGTGGGAGGGCCTATGGGGGAGCTTTGAGAAAGTTGGAGTGACTCAGTGGCATACTGTGCATGCATGAGGCGTTCACTAGGTGTGCAGCATCATTTCTGGCTGCATTCCTGGTTCTCTACAAATCACAACTTCTTGGTTTCATCTTTGGCTGGTTATCTGCCTGTATCTTGTTAATTAAGGCAAGAATCATGTTATATTTTTTTGGTGTGTCCACCTTGTACACCTGTAAATTGAGTAGTGGTATTACAGATTTCTGCCTCTTTCTCCTGTTTATTTATACTTGGGAAAAAAGTCTTTAAAAATCATACAAATATTTATGTTTTCCTTGATAAAGTTGCAGGTTGTACTTGGGGACATTGCCTGTAGAAAAAAAGGTATAACCCAACTGGGAAGGTCCAGGGAAAGGGACTTAAAATTAATAATGCAGGGATGAAGTGGTATAGTGGGAAGGGATAAAATGGAAGATGGGATGCATTACTATGAAAACACAATCTTAAAAACTACCATATTTTTAGGACCATAAGACAGAACGGACCATAAGACGCACCTAGGTTTTAGAGGAGGACAATAGGAAAACAATTTTGAAGCAAAAAATGTGGTAAAATATTTAATAACCTGTGACTCCACTGCACTGCCCCCCTGCCACCCCCCTTCCCCCTGCAGCGAGCCAGGTAAGCTACTTTCAGACTATAAGACACACACCCCCTTTCCTCCCAAATTTGGCGGGAGTGCCTCTTATAGTCTGAAAAATATGGTAAAAGGCTTCTGCATAGTGTAAGGCCAGGGATGCATTGTTTACAAAATATAGATCATTGAGAAGTAGAGAAAGTGTAGACTTCTTCACCAAACTCAAACCAGAGCCAGGAGGTAATTTTTAAAGATTGAATGGGAAATGCAATACAAGAGATAACTTGTGGTTAAACATCATGAGGTAACACAGGCTAGAAACCTGAGGTAGTTTTAAGCCAATTTTAGATCAAAAGTTATATATGTAGAGGCCTTCCTAGGTCAAGCAGGCCAAAGAAACAGGTGAGAATTAGCAATGGAAAACTGCAGGGAGTGGTGAGGACTGGGCACTGTTAGGCTCACATGGCCCCTCAACAGGGCAGCCTGCTATTGGCCTGGAGTATGGGCCTAGCAGGGCTCAGCTGGAGATACAGGGTCTTATGGGAATTTTTAAATGTTAGCAGATATTCAGACTTAAAAAAAGAAGAGGAAGGAATTGGAGGAGAACAAAGAAATTGTGTGGTGCAAACAAAGCAAATGTAACTATGGTTCAAAGGCCCACTGGGTTTCAAACTTCCATTCAGATGAACCTACCCTCAAGCCTTTTGGGGAATACAGATTGTTGATTAGTTTTTGAGTTGAAATTCAGAAGTGGGTAAGCTCTCCTGCAAACCCTCTGTGGCCCTGTTGATAACCTTAAGTTTGTAAAACAGGCTACCAGCGGCTGCTCCATGTCCACGGGGAACTTTAAAATCTTAATTAAAAGGCCCTAGCTAAATAGAAAAGACACCCTTGGCAAATTGACAGTCTTCCCATGGCCATTAGTGCCCATCAGAAGGTACTGTTCCCAATATCTCCTCCAGTTTGTAGCTGTTTGCTATTTTTTTAGCTCTTCTGTAACTCTATCAACCAAATCCACCTCCTTGTGGCACTTGTCTGTGTGTTTAATTATGTAAACACGTAATTACAAATCGTAGTGGTATTGTACTACATCTCATTTCTCTGAGCAAATCAAAGCATATTACACTGTGTCTTATTGACCATCCATTCAGTCTGAAAGCAGGCACAGGAGAGAATGATTTCTTTCTTCTTGTGAGGAAAACAGAGGTCTCTGTAAAGAGGGTCTCATGGGATGGGTGTGGGAATGCTTTAAGCAGCTTTTCTCTTTTAACTTGAGACATGGGTTTTGTGTTTCTATTAAGCCAGCTTATTGCTGACTCATTTTTGTCAATTGACTTTAATTCTCAAGCCACTACTCAAGTTTGTATTTGAGTAAGGAGGTATGTGCAGTCTTTGAAGTGTTGGAGGTGGATATAAGGGGCCAAAAGATGATTTCCTAGCTGGTACCCTATAGGAAGGGCTGTTTTCTCCCCTTCTAAGGCCAGTAACTGAATGTGTTCTTCTAGAAAGTCCTTCCTTCTGTCTAACCTGTATCACATATGTAATTTAAGCTACTTCCCTTTTGATTGATTTCAGTGAAGAATAACTGTGAGTACCCTTTCTGAGTAAACTTTACTTTTGTCCTCTTGACTCCAATGTCTTCTTACATACTGTGCTTAATTTCTCATTCTCTACCCACTCTTTCTCAGCTCATCAATATGGTTAGATCTTCCTGTCCTCTCCATTCCCACACTACTGATCCTCTAGCATCCCTCCTTCTAACAATGGCTTGAAGCTCTGATTGCCTGCTCATTTATAGAGTTTTTATAATCTGGCAGTCAACCTTACTATTACTCTTCTACAACAGTTCTCTCAGAGATGCCAAGGATTTGTTCTTCCTGCCAAATCCAGAGCACTCTCCACATCTCACTCTACCAGTGTTATTATTGTTGAGTCATTTGAGTTACTTGTAGGCATTATGATTTCGTTCCTAAATACTTTAGCTCATATCTCATCTCCTAAGAACAAGTACAGTTCTGCCTAACTACAGTAAAATGATCATGTTATATAATATAGTCATTTGTATGGAAAATAATACAATAATTAATAATGATATAAGAATGTACTATGTGTTTTGTCTATTCATAACTGTAAGTCTACTTTTGCCCCACCCTGCATAGGCCATATTCACTTTTCTGGATGTCCCAATCTTGTTGTTGATAGCTGTCTAGTAAAAATCTAGGATTCAGTTAAAAATCATGCATTGCATGTACATGTGGAATGCCTTCAGTGTCCTTTATCTAGTAGAACAGTAGCCCAGGCATTATGTAGTCTTTTGTGACATTGATATTATTGAAGAGTCTATTGTTGAACACTTTTTAAAATATCCCTGAATTTGTAGTATATGTAATCATTTCTTCATGATTACATTCAGGTTAAACATTTTGGCCAGGATGTTTAATAAGTACTTTTGTATTCTTCTCAGTGTATTACATGAAGAGACACATGATATCACCTTGTCTTATTATTGCTAATGTCAAATTTGATTTCTTGGTTAGGTGTTGTACACCAGATTTCTCAATTTTAAATATCTTTTCCTTTTTGAAATCAATAAGTAATCGGTGGGGTACTGCTGCTGTTACTGAACAAAACAACTACAATAAAAATGGGAGTTTGTCTGCCTGTTGGCACAAAAGCCAAACTCGTGAGGTGGGTGCTGATGCAAAATGAAAAGGTTTTGTTCTGATACTGCACCATCTTAGAGAATGGTGGACTCCCTATCTCAAAGTGCATCTCTGCAAAACCTGGACAAAACCTAGCTGTCCTCAGCAAAACCAGAGTAAAAGGCAGTGGCCAGAGTTTCTGCTCTATTTTAAAGCACCATTCTTTGGAGCCCAAGGAAACTGCTAAGAGGTCATCCAGGTTGCTTATCTGGTTGCCAGCTACTATCCACCTTCAGGCTCATCCAGGTAGCTTATCTGGTTGCCAGCTACTATCCACCTTCAGGCTCCTTCCTGAAGGCTACCTCTGGGGCAGGTGGGGCCATGGCCTGCTATAGCTGGGAAGTCATGTGCTCCTGGACAGGAGAGTGTGTGTACACGCTAGCGCTGGCGAATGCTTCACTAGGTCAGTGAGAGAGGGAGAGACTCCCTTCTGGAGACCATGGGCTAGTGCACCTAGTGCAGGTTCCAAGCAATGAGCAACAAGCAAGGGAGAATTTCTTTTTCCCCTAAGGCTATAATTCATTTTGGGTGTGGGATGGGTCAAGTGCTCATTGACCCCTTCTAGTGAATTTTCATTTCAGCTACAGGATTTTTGGCTGGTTCATTTTATAAAAGTTTCTGTCTCTGTATTGGTATTCTGATTTTGTTTATGTATACTTTCCCTGATTTCCTTTGTTATAATTCCATGTTTTCCATTATTTCTTTGAACATATTTAAATGATTTCTGTTTGGTAAATCTGAAGTCTGGGCTTTCTTGGGGTTTTTTCCTGTCAATTAATTTTGTTCCTTTGTATGAGCTATACTTTCTACTTTCTTTGTATTCCTTTTGATTATTTTTGCTGTTGTTGAAGAGTGGATATTTGAATATGATGATATCATAACTCTGGAAATCAGAGTCTTTGTCTTTCCCAGGATTTTCAGTTTTCCCAATTTTTGTTCTTTTTCTTTTAAAATTATTGTTCATATACAGTTGTCTCCATTTTCCCCCTACCACTACTGCTTGTCCCACCTATCCCCATCTCCCACCCTCAACCCTGCCCTCCTTTGGCATTGTCCATGTGTCTTTAATACATGTTCATTGATGATCATTCCTGTCAACCCCCAACCCTTACCCCTCCCCACCTCTCCTCAGGTTACTGTCAGTTCTTTCTTTCAATGTCTCCTGTTGCTTTTAGCTTGCTTTTTTGTTTTGTTGATCAAGTTCCATGTATAGGTGAGATCATGTGCTATTTGTCTTTCGCTGCCTGGCTTACTTCACTTACCATAATGCTCTCTAGTCCCATGCATGCTGTCATGAAGGGTGGGAACTCCTTTTTTACTTCTGCTGTGTAGTATTCCATTGTGCAAATGTAACATAGTTTTTTGATCCATTCATTTACTGATGGGCACTTAGTTTTATTGCAATACTTGGCCATTGTAAATTGTGCTCCTGTGAATGTTGGGGTGCATAGGCCCTTTTGACTTGATGTTTCAGGATTCTTAGGGTATAATCCCAACAATGGAATTGCCATGTCACAAGGCAGTTCCCTTTCTTGGTTTAATAGGAAATTGCATACTGTTTTTCACAGTGGCTGCACCAGTCTGCATTCCCACTGACAGTGTATTAGAGTTCCCTTTTCTCCACAACCTCTCCAGCACTTGTTGTTGATTTGTTTATGATGGCCATTCTGACCAGTGTGAAGTGGTATGTCATTGTGGTTTTATTTTCTATTTATTTATTTTTTAAAGATTTTATTTATTTATTTTTAGACAGAGAGGAAGGGAGGAAGATAGGGAGAGAAACATTAATGTGTGGTTGCCTCTACTGTGCCCCGCACCAGGGAACCTTGCCTGCAACCCAGGCATGTGCCCTGGCTGGGAATCAAATCAGCGACTCTTTGGTTCACAGGCTGGTGCTCAGTCTTTTGAGCCACACCAGCTAGGGCTCATTGTAGTTTTAATTTGCATCTCTCTGATGGCTAGTGATTCTGGGCAGCCTTTCATGTGTCTCTGGGCCCTCTGTATATCCTCCTTGCAATTTCTCCTTGTAGACATGTCTGTTCAGGTCCTGTGCCCATTTTTTTAATTGGGTTGTTAGTCTTCCTGGAGTGGAGTCGTGTGAGTTCTTTATATATTTTGGAGATCAAACCCTTGTCCAAGGTGTCATTGGCAAATATACTTTCCTATATGGTTGGTCCCTTTTCATTTTAATGCTGTTTTCTTTAGCCATGCAGAATGTTGTTAATTGAGGTCCCAATGTGTTTATTCTTTCCTTTATGTCCCTTGCTCTAGGGGACATATCAGTGAAGATGTTGCTGTATGGAATGTCTGAGATTTTCCTGCTTATCTTCTCCTCTAGGACTTTTATGGTATCATGACTTATATTTAAGTCTTTTATCTACCTTACATTTATTTTTGTGTATGGTGTGAGTTGGTGGTCAAGTTTCATTTTTTTTGCATGTAGCTGTCCAGCTCTCCCAACACCATTTGTTGAAGAGGCTATTTTGATTCCTTTTTATACTTCTGCCCCCTTTCTTGAATATTAATTGACCATAGAGACTTGGATTTATTTCTGGGTTCTCTATTCTGTTCCATTGGTCTATATGTCTGTTCTTATGCCAATACCAGGCTGTTTCGATTACAGTGTCCAGTAATACAGTTTCATATTAGGTAGTATGATCCCTCCTACTTTGTTCTCTTTCTCAAGTTTGCTGAAGCTATTCAGTGTTGTTTTTGGTTCCATATAAATTTTTAAAATATTTTTTCTAAATCTGTGATGTACGCATTGGCATTGAATCTATAAATTGCTTTGGGTAGTATGGACCTTTTGATGATGTTAATTCCTCTAGTCTATGAACACAGTATATGCTTCCATTTGTTTGTATCTTCTTTAATTTCTTTCTTCAGTGTTGTGTAGTTTTCTGAGTACAGGTCTTTTACCTGCTTGGTTAGGTTTATTCCTAGGTACTTTATTTTTCTTGTTGCTCTAGTAAATGGGATTTCCCCCCCTAGTTTCTCATTCTGATATATCATTGTTGGTGTATAAAAATTGACTTTGCATCCTGCTGTTTGCCAAATTCACTTATTAGGTTGAGTAATTCTATGGTAGAGTCTGTAGAGTTTTCTATGTACACTGTCATGTCATCTGCAAACAATGACAGTTTTGCTTACTCTTTCCCAATTTGTATGCCTTTTATTTATTTTTCTTGTCTGATTGCTTGACTAGGACTTCCAAAACTATATTTAATAGGAGTGGTGAAAGTGAACATTCATGTCTTGTTCCTGATCTTAGTGGGAAAACTTTTAGTTTTGTCCGTTGAGTTTGATGTTGGCTGTAGGTCTCTCATATATGGCCTTTATTATGTTGAGGAATGCTCCCTCTACTTCCACTTTGCTGAGTGTTTTTATCATGAATGGGTGCTGTGCCTTACCAAATGCAGCATCTATTGAGGTGATTTTTCAGCATCTACTGATATGATCATGTGATTTTTGTCTTTCATTTTGTTTATGTGATGTATTACATTTATTGATTTATGAATATTGTACCATCCTTGCATACCTGGGATGAATCCTACTTGGTCATGTTGTATGATCTTTTTAATGTATTACTGTATGTGGTTTGCCAATATTTTGTTGAGGATTTTAGCATCTATGTTCATCAGCGATGTTGGCCTGTAGCTTCCTTTCTTTGTTGTGTCTTATCTGCTTTTGGGATTAGGGTGATGCTGGCTTCAAAGAAGAGTTTGGGAGTCTTCCCTCTTCTTGGATTTTTTTGGAGAGTCTATGAAGGATAGGAGTTAGCTCTTCCTTAAACATTTTGTAAAATTCTTTTGTGAAACCATCTGGTCAAAGGCTTCTGTGTGCTGGGAGTTTTTTGATTACTGCTTTGATTTTGAAAACTGTTATTGGTCTGTTCAGGATCTCTGCTTTTTCTTCACTGAGTTTTGGAAGACTATATTTTTCTAGAAATTTGTCCATTTCACCTAGGTCTTCAAATTTTTTGGCATATAGTTCTTTGTAGTAATTTTTTACAATCCTTTGTATTTCTGTGGTGTCAGTTGTAATTTCTCCTGTTTTGTTTCTGATTGTTTATTTGGGTCCTCGCTCTTTTTTCTTGATAAGTCTTCTTAAAAGCTTGTCAATTATGTTTATCTTTTCAAAGAACTAGCTCTTAGATTTATAGATCCTTTGAATTGTTTTTTTAGTCCATTATTTCATTTAGTTGTGCTCTGATCTTTCCTTCTACTTGCTCTGGGCTGTCTTTATTGTTATTCCTCCAGTTCTTGTAGATATAGGGTTAGGTTGTTTATTTGAAATGTTTCTGTCTTTTTCAGATAGGCCTATATGTCTATGAACTTCCCTCTCAGGACTACTTTTGCTGTGTCCTATAAATTTTGGACTGTTGTGAGTTCATTTCCATTTGTTTCCAGAAACTTATGAATTCTTCCTTGATCACATTCTTGATTCATTCTTTAATAGCATGCTATTTAATCTCCATGAGTTTCAGTGTTTTGAGTTTTTTCCTTGGGGTTGGTTTCTAGTTTCAGTCCCTTGGATCTGATAAGATGCTTTCTATGATTTCAATTTTCTTGAATTTGTTGGGGCTTGTTTTGTGTCCTATCTTGTGGTCTATCTTTGAAAATTTTCCATGTGCATTTGAAAAGAATGTGTATTTTGCTTCTTTGGGATGAAAGTTTCTATATATATCCAGTGGACAGTTAAGTCCATTTGATGTAGGGCATTGCTCAATGCCTCAATATCTTTGTTGACATTTTGTTTGGAAGACCTATCCATTTTGACAATGGGTTGTTAAAATCCCCTAGTATAAGTGTGTTGCTGTCTGTCTTTCCTGAAGTCCTCCAAAAATTTCCTTGTGTATTTGGGTGCTCCTATGTTGGGTGCATATATGTTTATAGTGTGTATGTTCTTGATGGATTTTTTCCCTTGAGTATTATAAAGTGTCCTTCTGGGTCTCTTTTTATGGCCTCTGTTTTAAAGTCTATCTAATTCAGATATAAGGATTGCTACCCTGGCTGTTTTTTCCTGTCCAGTTGCATGGAATATTTTTTTCCAACCCTTCATTTTCAGTCTGTGTAGGTCTTTTGTTCAGAGGTAGGCTACCTGTAGGGAGCATATGTGTGGGTCATGTTTTCTTATCCATTCACCTACCCTATTTCTTTTGATTGGAGCATTTAATCCATTTACATTTAAGGTTATTATTGATAGGTAGTCATTGATTGCCATTTTACCCCTTTTGTACCTGTCTTCCTCTCTCTCACTGTTTTTCTTCTTCTTCTTAAAGCAGTCCCTTTAGCATATCTTGCAGTGCTGGTTTGGCGGAGATATATTCTTTCAGCATTCTTTTGTCTAGGAAACTCCTTATTTCACCTTCTGCTTTAATTGAGAACCTTGCTGTGTAGAGTAGTCTTGGTTGCAGGCCCTTGCTTTTCATTCCTTGGAATATTTCTTGCCATTCCCTTCTGGTTTATAGTGTTTCTGTTGAGAAATCAGCTTCTAGCCTTATCAGGGCTCCCTGGTATGTTACTTCTTGTTTCTCCCCTGCTGCCTTTAAGATTCTCTCTTTGCCTTGGAATTTTGCCATTTTAATTATGATGCATCTTGGAGTAGGTCTCTTTGGGTTCCTGTTAATTGGGACCCTGTGTGCTTCCTGGACTTGTGTGACTTTTTCTCTCATCAAATTGGGGAAGTTTTCCATCACTACTTTTTCAAACAGGCTTTCTATGCCTTGTTCCTCTTCTCCTTCTGATATGCCTCTTACATAGATATTATTATATATCATATTGTCCTGCAGTTCCCTTAACCCCTCTTCTTTCTCTCTTTAAGTCTTTTTTCCTTTTCTTGCTCTTTCTGGAAATTTCCTTCTACCTTGTCCTCCAGCTTGCTGATTTAATCCTCTGCCTCATCTAGCCTTTTGATTCCTTCTAGTGTGTTCTTCAATTCAGAAATTGTATTCTTCATTTCCTCTTGGCTCTTATTGATAGTTTCTATGTCCTTTCTTCATGCAGATACAGTTTGCAGTAAGTTCCTTGTAGTGTCCCTGTAGGTTTTGGTAATTCTCAGTGAGCTCATTGAGCTTCCTTATAACCATTGTTTTGAACTCAGTACCTGATAGTTGACTTGCCTCTATTTCATTTAGCATTCTTTCTGAGGATTCCTCCTTTCCTTTTGATTGGGGGTTACTACTTTGTCTTTCCATTGTTTGCGGGACTCTTCTTGTTTGCTTCTTTTTTTAAAATTGATGAGTTTTGACTTTCTGACTTTGTGGTGTGAACTTCTATGGTAGGAGGCCTTCAATGGTGCAGTCTCCTTGGTCTCCTGACCTTGGTGCTCTTGGGATGCCCTTTATGCCTTTATGCTGGCTCTCTTGATGTAATTGGATGTTGATTGTTTTTGGGTCTTTCTTTGGTATGTCCTTCCCTACAGCTGATTGTCTTGTATGCTGTTGTGCAGGTGCTGCCATAACAAAACCACAAAGCCCAGGAAACAAACCCACAGCTGCAAAAATAGCTGCCCCCCACAACCCCAATATCAACAGCAAATGAACCAGTATTAATAAGGGTGTAAAGAGATTAAGCCTAGTATGAGAAAGGAGAGAAGTGAACTATAGTATGGAATCTAGTGACTCAATATGGAGAAACTTGATGGACAAGAAATGAATGTTAAAAAGCTATGCAGGAAAGAAAATATCTCAAATTAAGAAGAAGATCATAGTGGATTTCATCTTCGTAGCCTCTAATATTTACTACTATTTCTTCTTTTTGGATCCATCTCTGGTGATGTCAGATGTTTACCTCATCTAACCTTTGGCCTCCTGCTCCTAAACTGCCAGGGCTCTACTGTCTGTGGCTGTCTCCTTCAGTCATTAATTTAGTTACTCCACACTCAGCAGTCAGGCTTAAGCCTCATAGGGCAGGGGAGAATCTCTCCTGGGGTCAGAGCTATTGTTTTTCTTCAGGCTGCTGCTGCTCAGGGTGGAGTGGTCTGCCTGAGCAGGATGGCTGCTGTGGTATGGGTGATGACTGAGCCCTGGGATCCTGTGGGCTACTCTCTCACTTCTGTCCCTGAAGCCTCCATCCCCAGTCTTTCCTAAATCATATCTGGTCCACTCTGCCCCCTCTTTGCCAGGGATTTGCTGTATGTGGCTGACTCCTTCGGTTGTTAATGTAGTCACTCTGCACTCAGCAGTACGGCTTAAGCACCACAGAGCCAGGGCAGAGTTCCTCCTTAGGTTGTGGGTATTGTTTCCCCTTAGACTGATGCTGTTTATAGGAGAGTGGTCTGTCTGAACAGGATATTGCTGCCATATGGGGGATGACTCAGCACCAGGATCCTGGCCTCTACGCTCTCAGTTCTTTCCCCAAAGCCTCCGTGTCTCTGGTCTCTCCTCAGGCTCCCTAGCCCACTGTGCCTTTGCCTTTGCCAGAGCCCAGCATAAATGGCTGCAAATGAAAATTTGTGCATTGTCCCTTTAAATAACTCTTTCCATTTCCAGCTACCTGTCTTTGGCAGAAAGCAACACTGCTGCTTTTCATTGCTGGTTGTTATCTGTGTACTTTTTGGGCTCTGCTGCTCTAGGCTGGGGCTCCCATCATAGGGTTTAAATCCCACACTTGTCAAAGGAATCCAACCAGTTGCTTAATTATCACTCCTGCACTGCTGAATGTGGGCACCCAGCCAGCCTTCTCAAGTCTCTACTGCACCTCCTTACCAGTCAGGTTGTGCTGAAGCTGATTCTTCTGCTGGTCTGAGATTATAAGGGTTATCAGTTGCTTTTCTGGGTGATTTCTTCACAACTTAGTTGTAATTCCAGTTTGGTCCTGGGAGGATATTAGTGTGGCTTCCTTGCACTCCTCCACCATCTTGCCATCTCTAAAATGTCCAGTTTTCTCACTTTTTGAAGGCCATAGTAATCCATCTGTTTAACTCCTCTCTCTATTGTTGCAAAGACTATATTTCTTGTTATGTGTAGTCACTGAAACCTCTATTACTTTAGCTTGTGTTCAGCTAATGTTTTGACAGAAATTTCCTTTAATGCCAGGGCTTAAAAAAACACCAGGTAAAAAGAAAAGCAAAATAAAATCCAGACACTTTCCTAGTCTTTGCAGATTTGCTGTTTGCTAGAAAACCCTTTCAGCAGTTAGCTAGGCTTGTTTTTGAACCTAGAAATCAGCCCAGGGTAAACGGTTAGGGGCTTCTCAGGTCTTCTCAAGTTTGTGTCTTGCCATTGGACTGCATGTGGCTATAACTTTTCCATGTACATGGGTGCTTTTAACTCTCCTACTGGTTCAAAGAATCTTCCCCAGCTTTTCTTTGTAGGTATTCTGCTGTCTGAACTATAGTCTTTTTTCCCTAGCCATGCCTGCTCCCTTTCCAAGCAGAGTTCTGAGTTAGGTGAAACAGTGGAATGTGCCTTGAATAAGTCCTTCAGGCAGCCCTCAGACATGTTAGAACAGCATATGTAATAATTTATAAATAAGATTTGCTCCCTCTAGTATGAGGGTAGAGGGTTCTACACTTGATATGTGGACTGCCACCAAGCCAAGAAAGGGGACGGACAAGGACAAGTAAGAATACCACAAAGCTTTTCTACTTTTCAATTTTTTCCCCTAAATTTTCAACTTGGTTTTTTTCTTGATTCAGTGTTTGTTTGGTTGCTGTAATCCTTTCTCTGGTTTTCAAAGTTCTGACAAAGTTGGTTTTGAGAGTATATGCTTATTTTCCAATGTTTCTGTGGGAAGATGAGAACTTGGGGCTTCTCACTCTTCTATTTTCCTCAATTGATGATTCTCATCTGAATCATTATGCTGATGGTTGCAAAATGGTCATTTTGAATTTCTGTAAATTTTTTTACTTTATTAGTTGGTATACTTTTATTAAACAGAAAGTGTTTTATTTTTGTCTCTCCTGTTTGTTTGTTTATGCATGATTAGTATTGATATGAATTTAGATATTTGAATAGTTTATTATTTTAAATAACTTTAGCCAGGTATAATTTATAAAAATGGAGCCCATACACTTTCTGTGTTCAGGTTAATGACTTTGGCAAATGCAGCGTGTAACAATCACATAACAGTCACCTCAATCAAGTTATAGAACATGTCCTTCTCCCTAGAAACTTCTCCCATACTCCTTTACAATGGCTTTTTTGTTTTTGCCTTTTATTTTGAAACAATTAGAACATCACAGGAATTTGTAAAGATAGAAGAGAGATGCCCTGTGCATCCTTCATGGAATTTTCCCTGAAGGTTACATTTTGCATAACTGGAATATAATATCAAAACTGGGAAATTGACATCAGTACAATGTGTAGGTACAGTTCTGGGTCATTTTATCACATGTGTTCATTCCTGGAACCAGGAGTTCAGGTTCCCTCTACTAGGCATATGGTGACACCACCCTAGCTGTAGAGAAGGGAATCCTTGTTACTGTTTGTTAAATGGTCTCCACTTACACTGCAGGGAGGAGGGTGTCATTACTGCTGAATGGTGGTTATGAATCTGCCTTCTCACCTGTTATTCTCTGATAGCACCCCAGCAGGGAAGGTGGTAGAGTATCTTCTGGCAGATTGGTGAAGAGGGACATCCAGGCTTCCCAGTGGGTTTTTTTTTTTTTTTTTTGGTAGGGTTAGGCTGGACTAGGGTAGTTATCTAAAAGTTTCTGTTTTGCTTGGCTGCTTCTTTCCTGGTCCATTGGCAAAAAACAAAACACCTTTTCTGGGGTCTTTGCATCTACTCCCATTGACATATCCTAGAGTCTCTAGTCCAGGGTATATGAGGCAAAAAGAAAACTTAGGAAATGAATAATAAAATGGCAATAAATATATATTTTTCAACACAAAAAATACAGGTGGATTAAATTCTTCAATCAAAAGACATATGGAGGCTGAATGGATAACAAAACAAGACCCATACATAGGTTGTCTTTAAGTGACTCACTTTAGATCAAAAGACAAACATGGAATGGAAGAAGATTTTTTGTGAAAATGGAAACAAACAAAAAATCTAGGTAGCTTTACTTACACCTACAAAATAGACTTTAAAACCAAGGCTATAACAGGAGACAAAGAAGAACCCAGCAATTTTACTTTAGGATATTTATCTGAAGAAACTCAAAACACTAAATCAAATAGGCATATACATTCATATATTCATTGAAACATTATTTACAAAAGCTAAGATGTGGAAGCAACCTAAGTGTCCATCAACAGATGAATGGCTAAAGAAATGGTGCATATATACAATGGAACATGGCTCAGCTGTAAAAGGAATGCAGTTGTGCCATCTGCAACAACATGGATGGACCTAAAGAGTACGGTCCTAATTGAAATAAGTCAGACAGAAAAAGACAAGTGCAGGTTATTTCACGTATATGTGGGATCTAAACCAAAATATATAAACAAGAGAAATGGAAAACAACTTACAGATAGAACATTTTTAAGTATTTTTATTGATTATGCTATTAAAGTTTTCCCATTTTTTTCTCCCTTTATCCCCCCTCCACCCTGCCCCCACAACCCTCCAGTATTGCCCACCGGCCCTTAGTTCATGTCCATGGGTTGTACATATAAGTTCTTTGAGTCCTCTGTTTCCTATACCATTTTTATCTCTCCCTGTCTATTTTATGCCTACCAATTATGCTTCTTTCATGTACCTTTTCCCCCATTTCTCCCTTCCCACTCCTCACCAAAATCCCTCCATGTGATGTCCATTTCTCTGATTCTGTTCCTGTTCTAGATACTTGCTTAGTTTTTGTTTTTGTTGTTTTTCTTTTCTTTTAGGTTAATTTATTGATAGTTGGGAGTTTGTTGTCATTTTACTGTTCATATTTTTGATCTTCTTCTTTTTCTTAGATAAGTCCCTTTAACATTTCATAGAGTAAGGGCTTGTTGAATATGAACTCCTTTAACTTGACCTTATTTGGAAAGCACTTTATCTGCCCTTCCATTCTAAATGAAAGCTTTGCTGGATAGAGTATTCTTGGATGTAGGTCCTTTGACTTGGAATACTTCTTTCCAGCCCCTTCTTGCCTGCAAGGTTTCTTTTGAGAAATCAGCTGGTAGCCTAATGGGCACTCCTTTTCAGGTAAGTGTCTCCTTTCCCCTTGCTTCTTTTAGGATTTTCTCTTTATCTTTAATCTTGGGTAAGTGAATGATGATGTGCCTTGGTGTGCTCCTCTTTGGGTCCAACTTCTTTGGGACTCTCTGGGTTTCCTGGACTTTCTGGAATTCTATTTCCTTCATCAGATTGGGGAAGTTTTCCTTAATTATTCAAATAAGTTTTCAATCTCTTGCTGTTGTTCTTCTCCTTTTAGCACCCCTATAATTCAGATATTGGAGCATTTCAGGTTGTCCCAGAGGTTTGTAAGACTCTCTTCACTTTTTTGAATTCTTGTTTCTTCATTCTGTTTCCACTGGATGTTTATTTTTTCCTTTTGGGTTTTTCCTCCAAATTGTTGCTTGGAGTCCTGGTTTCCTTCTTGTCACTGTTGGTTCCCTGAATATTTTGCTTTATTTTATTTTGGGTATCTTTCATTTTTTTTTTTCATTTTTTGACCAAGCTCAATCAGATCTGTGAGCATTTTGATTACCAGGGCTTTAAATTCTCCATCAGATAGGTTGGCTATATCCTCATCATTTAGTTCTGTTTCTGAGGTTATGCTCTGTTCTTTCATTTGGGCCATATTTCTTTGTCTTGGTATACTTGAGGATTTGAAAGGGGGCAGGGCCTTAGGGATTCACTGGGGCAGGGCAACCCTCTTTGCTGCACCACTGGGCCACCTGTGGGGGAGGTGCCAGAGAGGGAACAATGCAGCTTGCCTGCTTGTCCCTAGCGCACTTTCCGATGGACTCTTGTGTGAGACTGGGAGTTTCTCCCAATGTAGCAACCATATCAACTCTGAGTCTCAGTTTCCCCTTAAGTCAGCTCCACCCATGCAGCCTGTTGCCACACCACAGCCAGCCCTGCCCGAAGCTCCACCAACTCACTGTGGTTTTTCTCTACTTGCCAGCCTATGTGGTCCACTGCCTTAGCAGTCTGGTTGTTGTGACTGATTTTTTTCTTTAATTCCTTGGTTGTTGGAATTCTGTACAGTTTGATTTTCTGGTGCTTCTGGTTGTTTATTGATTTTATATTGGTTATTATCCTCGTTTTGGTTGTGTGAGGAAGTGAAGGGTTTCTGCCTACACCTTCATCTTGACCGTAACTAGATAGAACATTTTGACAATTGACAGATGGGAGGTAGTTTGGGAGTCTGGGTAAAAGAGATAAATGGATCAAGAAGTACAAATTGGTAGTAACAGAATAGACATGGGGTGTAAAGTACAGCATAGGAAATACAGTCAATAATACTGTAATAACTACGTATGTGTCAGAGGGGCACTAGATTTGTCAGGATGATTGTTTAATAAGTTACATAATATCTAGGTTGTACACCTGAAACTAATATAATATATCTCAACTGTAATTAAAAAATAAAAAATTAGACTTCTGGCCAAGATGGAGGTGTAAGTAGATACACTTTGCCTCATCCACAACCAAAAGAAAGACAACAACAAATTTAAAAGCAAAAAATAGCCAGAACTGCCAATAAATTGAACTGTATGGAAGTCCAACAACCAAGGAGTTAAAGAAATATTTATTCAGACTTGTAGGAGGGATGGAGACAGGCAGCAGGGGCAGAGTGGACAAGTGGCAAGGCAGTAGTTGGAGGACTGGGTGGTCCCACATTTCTGAGCATGTAAACCAGGAGAAACAACTGGACAGTGAGACAGACTGAGCAACTGAGGTTTCCAGCATCAGAAAAGAAAGCCTCAAAACCTCTGGCTGTAAAAACCTGTGGGGGTTGTGGTGGTGTTGGGAGAAGCTCCCAGCCTCACAGGAGAGTTTATTGGAGAGACCCACAGGGTCCTAGAATGCACACAAAATCACCCACCTGGGAATAAGCACCAGAAGAGCCCAGTTGGTTGTGGGTAGCAAAGGAAGTGACTGAAAGCTGGGCCAGAGCTGAGCAAGTAGCATTGTTCCCTCTCTGACCCCTCCCCCACATACAACACCACTACCCAGTGACCTAGGTTGCCCCACCCTGATGAATGCCTAAGGCTCCACCCCTTGCAACATTTAAGATGCACCAAGACAAAGAAATATGGCCCAAATGAAAGAACAGTTTGAAACCCCCAAAATAGAACTGAGCAATGAAGAGATAACCAACCTATCAGATGGAGAGTTCAGAACACTGGTAATCAAGATGCTCACAGAAATGGCTGAGTATGGTTGCAAAATAGAGGAAGACATGAAGGCTATGCAAAGTGAGATAAAGAAAAATATACAGGGAACCAGCAGAGAAGGGAAGGAAACCAGCACTTAAATCAACGATTTGGACCAGAAGGTAGAAACAAACATTCAACCAGAACAGAATGAACAAACAAGAATTCAAAAAAATGAGAGGCTTAGGAAGCTCCGGGACAACTTTAAACATTCCAACATCTGAATCATAGGGGTGACAGAAGGAGAAGAGGAAGAGCAAGACACTGAAAACTTATTTGAACAAATAATGAAGGAGAACTTCACTAATCTGGAAAAGGATAGACTTTCCAGGAAGTCCAGGAAGCTCATAGAGTCCCAAAGAAGCTGGACCCAAGGAAGCACACTCCAAGGCACATCATAAATACACTACCCAAGATTAAAGATAAGGAGAGAATCTTAAAAGCCACAAGAGCAAAGGAGACAGTTACCTATGAAGGAGTGCCCATAAGGTTGATTTCTCAGAATAAAACCTTGCAGGCAAGAAGGGGCTGGAAAGAAGTATTTGAAGTCAGGAAAGGCAAGGACCTACATCCAAGAGTACTCTATCCAGCAAAGCTATCATGTAGAATGGAAGGACAGATAAAGTGCTTCCCAGATAAGGTAAAGTTAAAGGAGTTCATCATCACCAAGACCTTGTTATATGAAATGTTAAAGAGACTTATCTAAGAAAAAGAAGATCAAAAATACAAACAGTAAAATGACAACAAACTCACAAGTATCAACAACTGAACCTAAAATTTTAAAAAAAAGGAAAACAAAATCAAACTAAGCAAACATCTAGAACAGGAACAGAATCACAGAAATGGAGATCACACAGAGGGTTATCAGAGGGGAGTGGGTGGAGGAGGTAATGGGGGAAAAGGTACAGGGAATAAGAAACATAAATAGTAGGTACAAAATAGACGGGGGAGGTTAAGAATAGTATAAGACTGGTACAACCACTATGGAAAGCAGTATGGAATTTTCTAAGAAAACTAAAAATGGATCTACCTTTTGACCCAGCAATTCCACTGCTAGGTTTATATCCTAAGAACCCTGAAACACCAATCCAAAAGAATCTATGCATCCCAATGTTCATAGCAGCACAATTTACATTAGCCAAGTGTTGGAAGCAACCTAGGTACCCATCAGTAAATGAATGGATCAAGAAACTTTGGTACATTTACACAATGGAATTCTATGCAGCAGAAAGAAAGAAGGAGCTCCTACCCTTCGCGACAGCATGGATGGAACTGGAGAGCATTATGCTAAGTGAAATAAGCCAGGCAGTGAAGGACAAATACCATATGATCTCACCATTAACAGGAACCTAATAAAACAAACAAACAAACAAGCACAACATAACCAAAGACACTGAAATTGAGAAGGGGTTGATAGTCACCAGAGGGGAGAGGGGAGGGATTTCAGGGGGAAAGAGGAAGGGTTTGGAACAACAAGTATAAAGGACACCTGGACAAAAACTAGCAGGGGTGGAAATGGGAGGGGGGCGGGGAGGGCTGGGGCAGTGGGCTGGAATGGGAGCAAAAGACAGAAAACTGTACAAGAACAACAATTAAAATAAATTAAAAAAAAAAGAATAGTATAAGAAATAGAAAAGCCAAAGAACTTATATGTACAACCCATGGACATGAACTAAGGGGGTAGGGAATGCTGGTGGGAGGAGTGGTGCAAGGTAGAGGGGAATAAAGGAGAAGAAAAAATGGGACAACTGTAATAGCATAATGAATCACATATACTTAAAAAATAAATTCAAATTTCAATGTAAAAAAAGAAAAGAAAAATAAAAAGTTATTTAAAGTTAAAAAACCCTCAAGGGAAGGGCCCATTAGAAACTTAGGGTTTGGAGGAAGGGTAATGCTAGGTTGGAGCTTTTATCTCTAGAGGTAGGGTGTGTGAGGAAGTCCATTCTTCAGGTTTTGGAAATAACTGGAATCAGCTGCTGCTACAGGGAGCCATGGTGCTTCTGGTGAAGGAGCATTGTTGGGATGATGTTTCTCAAAACAGGAAGAAGTGCACAAGCACAGAGGAAGAAGGAGCCAGTCTCTTTCTCCTCTATCCTTACAGTTTCCTTGTTCCCCTAGTGAAGAGACTCATGCCTACATGAGATTTACATGGTCCTAGGCTTAGCATCACAGAGCTCAGTGTAAAATGGTGTGCTAGGACCTGAGATAAAAGAACTCCTTGACCAGCTCAGCTACCATTCCCCTAATGATTGTTGCCTTTTCTGTGTATGGGGTTGGACACACAAATCTGCTGTGCCCACCTGTCTTTGTTCTTTAATTCCTTCCATAGTTTGAATATCTTGCCATAGTGAGCATGCTTTTAGTGTTAACATTTTTTTTTTACAACATGGCCCTTAAATATATTTTCCACATGTATACTATTCTGTGTGTGCTACATATGTATTGTCATAGAGAATCAGGTATAAAAATGTATATATATATATGTGTGTGTTCATGGAGGATTTTAAGGTTTTTTTAGGAGTAATTTTAATCAAATCTTATTGCCCCTCTATTTTTTTATTTTTTTGCATTATTTTTTAAGCTTTTATTTTTATTGTATTTTTCCCATTACTATTTAGTTCCCTTATATCCACCTCTCCCTACAATCACCCTGCTGTTGTCCCTTTACTTTAGAACCTATCTCCTCTTCACTTGTCAGTTCAGTAAGATGAGACTTCAGTTTACATTGCAGTCAAACCAGAGACTCCCTGTGGCTCAGCTTGTGTGCATACATCTATTTCATTATCACCTGTTGTCATTCGTTTTCCTGTTTAGATTGATTCTAAAGTTGTAAGGACTGGACCATATTTGTCTTATTCATAGGCTTGAGGGTACTTGCTCAATACATTTTTGTTAAATTAATGTTAATAACAACAGCAACAATATTTCTTTAACATATAATTATTTACTTAATGCTCACATCAACTTTGTAAGTAGTTATAACCATATTACATCCATATGAGGTGAACATGTTTTTTCCATTTTAACATCTCTGAAATTTTATTAGTGACATCTTATAATTGATTTTTGCTTAGTGGTAATAGAATAGTAGTTTGTCTTACAATTGATGGTGTTTTAGATTCAATTAAATGTGGTGTTATTTCCCACTTATAGATCGGGAAACTTGTCCACAAGAGGTTAAATATCCTGCCCCAGACTGCTCTGGTAGAAAGCATCAGACTTGGCCTGAGAATCCTGTTCTCCATTATTGAGGCCCTCCTTTTTTATTTAAAATTGTTGTTCAGTTACAATTGTCCCAATTTTCCCCTGTTGCTCTCTCCTGCCCTACCTTCCCTCCTCCACCCTACACTCCCTCAGTCAGTTCACACCCTGTTGTCCATTTCTGTGGGTCCTGTATACATGTTCATGTTCATAGCAGTATTATTTACAATAGCCAAATTAGGGCCCTACTCTTCTTCCCTGGCTGCCTTCCTCTCTGACCATCTGCAGAGAATGTCCTTTGCACCTGGCCACCTGTCTCTGTCTTCTTTAGCCTCCACGTCTAGCTCAGACTTCACTTGCCATGCCAACCTTTCTTTACCCATGCTACCCTCATGGTTGGCTGTCATTTCTTTACTTTTTTGAACCCCATAGCATTTCCTTATGATACTTATTTCACTTTTTAATCTATGTCTTTTATTTAGTGGAGTTTCATTTTCTGAGGTAACCAGAATCCAAGTTGGTTTGTAAAGTAGAAACCATTCATGATCAAAATTACCCATGTATACCCTTTAGGAAGACTGAATTAGGTTGGAGTCCAGTACAGTCAGTTTTTCCTACCACATCAGGCATATCACTGTTTTTTAACTCAGCACCAGATCAAGCCTTGTGTTTTGTAGGTATGTTATAGGGAAAATACTGATCTTCATTCAACACTAGGCTTGCACTTGTGAGTGTAATGAGACATTTATACTCTTAAGAGATACACAGGAACTAAGGTGGACTATGGGAGGCATGTCTTCTGCTTACACAGTGCCACCCCACAGCCCACTTTTCATTGCAGAGCTTAGCTGGCGTGGCCAGATATGACAGCCCTGCAGCAAGCTAATTGAGCTCCTTTCCAAGGCATTTGTTCATTGAGAAAAATGGTAATTTTTCCCCATTTTTCAATTTAAAAAATTTGGTTTTAACACCTTTATTGTCTTGTAAAGTGCTCCATTGATGAGTTTTACTTTGTTCATAGAGATATGCAAGCAATAAATTTTAGAATATTTTCATCACCCCCCAAAATAAACTTTGCCCAATAGCAGTCACTCTACATTTTCCACAATACTCCTAGCCCTGGATAGCCACTAATTTACTTTCTGTGTTTATGGATATGCTTATTCTGGACATGTCTTATAAGTGGAATCATACATTATGTGGTCTTGATGACTGGCTTCTTATTTAGCATGATGTTTTTCAAGATTTATCTATGCCACAATCATGTACAAGTATTGCTAAATAACATTCTATTGTATGCTTATACCACATTTTTTGTACCTGTTAGTCAGTTGAAGGACATTTGGGTTTTGCACTTTTTAGCAATTTTGAGTAATGATGCTCTGAACATTTGAGTAGAGCTTCTTCCATGGATGTGTGTTTTCATTTCTCTTGGGTATATACCTAGGATTGGATTTGCTGGGTCATATGTTGATTCTGTGTTTAACCTGTTGAGAAGTGCCCAGATTGTCTCCCAAAGCAGGTGCCTGTGCCATTTTACATTTCACCAGCAGTGTATAAGGGTGTTAGTTTCTCCACATCTTTGCCAGTATTTGTTATTATATTGTTTTGAATATAGCCATCCTAGTGGGTGTGAAGTGGTATCCCATTGTAGTTTTGACTCCCATTAATAACTAATGGTATTGAGTACCTTTTCATGTGCTTATTGGCTTTTGGTATATCTTCTTTGGAAAAATAACTATTCAGATCCTTTTCCTATTTTTAATTGAGTTATTTGTGTTGTTATTGGCTGTTTGTATATCTTCTTTGGAAAAATATCTATTCAGATCCTTTTCCTATTTTTAATTGAGTTATTTGTGTTTTTTATTATTCAGTTGTGGCAGTTCTTTGTATATTCTAGACAGTAATCTCTTAGAAGATATATAGTTTATAAGAGGTATCTTTTCACTTACTTGATGGCATCCTTTATTTGTTTTTTATTAAATTTATTGGGGTTACACTTGTTAATAAAATTGTGTAGGTTTAAGGTGTACAATTCTGTAATACATCATATATATATTGTATTAGGTATTCACCACCCAAGTCATGTCATTTTCCATCACCATTTATCCCCCCTTTAGCCTCTCCTGCCTCCCCATCCCTACTTCCCTCTTGTGATGACCATGCTGTTATTTGTCTGTGAAGGTTTCTCTCTCTCTCTCTCTCTCTTTTTTTTTTTTTTTGCTTAATTCCTTCCTTTTTCACTCAGCACCCTACCCACCCCTCTCTGGCAGCTTAAGAATCTGTTTCTACTTATTTGTTAGTTTATTTTGTTCATTAGATTCCACATACGAGTGAAATCATATGGTATTTGTCTTTCTCTGACTGGCTTATTTCATTTAGCAAAATATTCTCTTTACACAATAGAATACTACTCAGCCATAAGAAAGAAGGAAATCTTACATTTTGCAACAGCATGGATAGACCTTATGGTATTCTTTAAAGCACAGAAATTTTTTATTTTTTCTGAAGTCCAATTTAGGTATTTTTTCTTTGTTGCTTTTGCTTTTGATGTCACATCTTAGGTCCTGGATATTTACACATATATTTTTTCTAAAAGTTTTATAGGTTTAGCTCTTACACTTAGATCTGTGTTCTACTTGGATGAAGTTGGGATTTGTTTTTTATTATGAAAGGAAAAAAAAATCCCCAGGAATCTTAACAAAGAAAAAGAACAGTTCACACTTAGAACAGACACCAGGATAGACAATTACAGGTGTATTGATGCCAGTCTTGTCCTCGATTCCTCAAAGAGCAGAGGTGGGAAGGAGACAATTGAAGCAAATAAGCAATTCTGTAAAACAAAGGCTTTAAATCCCTACAAATATGATTAAAATCTAAACTTCTTCTTTCCTTTTTAAAAAATGTTTAACATGTCAAAAAGCCTGCTTTAGTGACACACTAGTTCCACCAGAAAATAACCCTGATACCCCCATTGCAGTAACATGCTCAACTTGACCAGCCATCTCATATTTTTAAGACCCTGTGTGTATGTATATGTGGGTCTTTGAACCAAACCTACACAGCTCAGTGACTGCTGCTATAATATCCTTCCAACCAGCATCCACTCCTTTTAGAAGGGTGGGCAGGGCACAGTGAAACCCTTAAGTGGTAACGAGGGAGTAATAGCCCTAAACAGCCAACTTTTCAAGCATCTTCACCCTCACCCTCACTCAAAAGGAGATTCTTATTTCTAATCAGACTACTTTTCAAATTGGTTATCAGTGACCAGAATGAGTTTTCTCCTTTAGAAAAAGCACACATATATGCACACCTGTATATATAATTTTTGTTTTTGCATTTAAATATAAAAATACTATTTTGCTCCATGTTATAAATGGAGGACGAAGCAATGAGAACTTTTTGTTCTAAGGCAGCCTATTCATCCCATCCCTTTATACTGAGCTTGTCTTCAAGTGAGGGAATTTAGCCCCAGGCAAGGGAAGCACCACACCAGGGTAAGAGGGCATTTTCCTGCCTCTTCCCACCCTTTCATTGCTCCTGATTCTCACTTTTATTAGAAAACTGATTATAGCCTTTTAAGAAACGAAACTTCCCACCAAGAGGGGAAGAAATAACCACAAAGTAAGCCCTCTACAACTCCCACTCCCTTCAGCTACTGTGAAGACTAAGTCCTTCCCCTCCCTTTACAAATCTTACTGTCTATATAGCTATGCCTATTGGGCAAACACACTTGATTAAATGGAAGCAATGGTTATGTCCCTTCCCAGATGCCACACACACTAATGCATTAGAAAGTTTTAGTAGTGGGGGAAAAAAAGAGGCTGTGTATGTGGAGAGATTAAGAACTTTACCTCTGTATCCTGGCCAAAGAAAGCAAGAGATATTAATTGGACATGAGGCATAAAAAAGACCTTGAGGGAGCTGGAAGATGGCAGTGCAGTAGGAAGGAGCAGATTACATTTCCCCCTGCACATGGGAAATTCCCCCTTGCTGATCTGTGGAGAAATGGAACAGTCAACCAGTGGAAACACAGCATATTTGAAAGTAGGATTTCGAAGGTTGTAGCAGACATTGAAAAATCAGATGCTAAGGAGAGTACTTCAGAACAATAAGAGCCCAGGAATCAGCACGGAGACCAGGGCTGCTGAGGCCCAGGGCGGCACTTGCCAGGCCACCTAGGGACTCTAGGGAGGGAGCCTGGTCCACACTACAGCAAAGGGATTTGCGACTAAAGATGCCTGTCTGCGAATGGATACAACTGCGTGCAACCAGAAAACTATGGCCTACACTGAGAACCAAGGAGCATGAGCGACCCGTAAGAGAATAGGGGCTCACTCCCGTGAAATTGGGGTGAGTACACGGTGTGGGAGACCCAAGCTCACATCCATGAACTTGGGAAAGTGCGTGCTCCCCAAGAGACTCAAAACATATGCCCAAGGCACTGTGCGGAGAGGCACCACGCTAGCCCTGGGAGGACTAGCCCAAAGATAACTGAGTGCTGAACAGGGAGAAAAGTGACACCATCACCCCTCGGCCTTTGCAGCCAGCAAGACCAGGAAATCCAGCTTGGCAAGTGTTAAAGCAGCAAAAGTTTTTTTTTGTTTGTTTGCTTGTTTGTTCGTTTTTCTTTTTTCTTTATTAATAATATTTTTATTATTTTTCATTATTTTTATCTTTTTACTGCTTAACTCCTTTTGCTTATCTTTACTTCTTTCTTGTATCATTCCTTCTTTCTTTCTTTCCAATTTTACCTCTTCTTCCTTCCTCTTTTTTCTTCCTTTTTCATTTTTTCTTTCTCTATTCTCTTTTTACATTCTCATGAGTGAGACAAAAACAACAACAACAACAACAACAACAACAACAAAAACCCTGGAACACTGAAAACAACAGAGTTGGTCCCAAAGAGGGGTCATTCCAACAGCTGAGACAGTGGAAGCTGTGATCACCAGGATACCCAAAGGAGACTGCACTATTAAGTTTCACAGGTATTCTAGCACAGAAGTTCACACCATAAACCCAGAGAGCCAGAACAGATCAATTTAAGAATCTGAGGCTAACAAGAAGAATCTCACAAACAATGGGAAGACAAAGAAACAATCCCCAAGTGAAAGGAAAGGAAGAAGCACCAGAAAGAATGCTAAATGAAATGAAGGCAACTCAACTATCAGATTTTGAGGTCAAAGCAATGGTTGTCAGGAAGCTCCAAGAGCTCCCAGTGAGCTACCAGAAACTACAGGGAAACTATGATGAACTTACTGCAAACTATATCACCATGAAAAAGGAAATAGAAACTATCAACAAGGGCCAAGATGAAATGAAGAATACAATTTCTGAACTGAAGAACACAGTAGAAAGAATGAAAAGCAGAATTGATGAAGCAGAACATCTGATCAGCAAGTTAGAGGACAAAGTAGAAAAAAAAAAAAACACCCAGAAAGAGCAAGAAAAGGAAAAGAGGCTCAGAAAGAATGAAGAGGGATTAAGAGAAATGCAAGACAATACGAAACATAATAATATCCATATAATAGGGATACCAGAAGGAGAAGATGAAGAGCAAGGGATAGAAAACCTATTTGAAAAAGTAATGGTGGAAAACTTCCCTAATTTGAGGAGAGAAAAAGTCACACAAATCCAGGAAACACAGAGAGTCCCATTCAAGAGGAACTCAAAGAGGCCCACTTCAAGACACATGATAATTAAAATGGCAAAATTCCAAGACAGAGACAATCTTAAAGGCAGCAAGGGAGAAACAGGAAGAAACATACAAGGGAGCCCTGATACAGTTAGCAGCTGACTCTCAATGGAAGCACTCCAAGCCAGAAGAGAATGGCAAGAAATATTCCAAGTAATGAGAAACAAAGGCCTGCAACCAAGACAACTTTACCCAGCAAGGCTTTCAATCAAGATAGAAGACCAAATAAGGAGCTTCCCAGACAAAAGAAGTCTAAAAGAGTACACCTCTACCAAACCAGTGCTACAAGAGATACTAAAGGGACTGCTTTAAGGAAAGGAAGGAAAAGAGAGAGAGAGAGAGAGAGAGAGAGAGAGAGAGAGAGAGAGAGAGAGAGAGAGAGAGAGAGAGGGAGGGGAACACAGGCAGGGAAATGGCAATGAATAAGTTCCTATCAATAATAACCTTAAACATAAATGGATTAAACGCTCCAACCAAAAGACATAGAATAGCTGAATGGATAACAAAACATGACCCACACATATGCTGCCTACAGTAGACACACCTCAGGACAAAAGACCTACACAGACTCAAAGTGAAGGGCTGTAAACAAATTTTCCAAGCAAATGGACAGGAAAAAAAGCCGGGGTAGCAATACCCATATCAGACAAAATAGATTTCAAAAGAAGAGCCATAAAGAGAGACCCAGAAGGTCACTTCATAATACTCAAGGGAAGAATCCACCAAGAAGACATAAGCATTGTAAATATATATGCAACCAACATAGGAGCACCCAAATACATAAATAAAATCTTACAAGACTTCAAGAAAGATATTGACAGCAACACAATTATAGTAGGGCATTTTAACACCCCACTGTCAAAAATGGACAGATCTTCCAAACAAAATATCAACAAAGTTATAGTGGTATTGAACAACACTCTAGATGAAATGGACTTAACTGATATATATAGAGTCCTTCATCCCAAAGAAACTAAATACACATTCTTTTCTAATGCACATGGAACATTCTCAAAGATAGACCACATGATAGGACACAAAACAAGCCTCAACAAATTCAAGGAAATTGAAATCATACCAACCATTTCTCCAACCACAAGAGAGTGAAACTATAAACCAACCCCAAGGGGAAAAACCCAAAACACTCAAAATCATGGAGACTGAATAGCATGCTATTAAACAATGAATGGGTCAAGAATGAAATTAGGGGGAAATCAAAAAGTTTCTGGAAACAAATGATAATGAACTCACAATGACCCAAAACTTATGGGACACAGCAAAAGCAGTCCTGAGAGGGAGGTTCATAGTGATACAGGCCTACATAAAAAAGATAGAAACATTTCAAACAAACAACTTAACCCTACACCTACAAGAACTCAAGAAACAACAACAAAGACAGCCCAGATCAAGTAGAAGGAAGGAAATAACCAAGATCAAAGCAGGATTAAATGGCATAGAGACTAAAAGCACAATTCAATGAATCCAGGAGCTGGTTCTTTGAAAAGATAAACAAAATTGACAAGCCTTTAAGCAGGCTCATCAAGAAAAAAAGAGTGAGGACTCAAATAAACACAATCAGAAATGAAAGAGGAGATATCACAACTGACACCACAGAAATACAAAGGATTGTAAGAAATTACTATGAAGAACTATACACCAAGAAATTTGAAAACCTAGGTGAAATGAACAAGTTTCTAGAACAATATAATCTTCCAAAACTCAATGAGGAAAAAACAGAAAGCCTGAACAGACCAATAACAAACAGCAGCTGAAATTGAAGCAGTAATCAAAAAACTTCCTACACACAAAAGCCCGGGACCTGATGGTTTCACAGGAGAATTTTCCAAAGCATCTAAGGAAGAGCTAACCCCTATCCTTCACAGACTATTCCAAAAAATCCAAAATGATGGAAGACTCCCAAACTCTTTTTATGAAGCCAGCATCATCCTCATCCCCAAACCAGATAAAGGCAAAACAAAAAAAGAAAACTTTAGGCCCATATCACTGATGAAAATAGATGCTAAAATCCTCAACAAAATATTGGCAAGCCATATCCAACAATACATTAAAAAGATCATACACCATGAGCAAGTGGGATTCATCCCAGGGATGCAAGGATAGTTCAACATTTGCAAATCAGTAAATGTAATACATCATATAAACAAAAGCAAACACAAAAATCACATGATCATATCAATAGATGTGGAAAAAGCATTTGATAAGGTACAGCACCCATTTATGATAAAAACACTCAGGAAAGTTGCAATAGAGGGAGCATTCCTCAACATAATAAAGGCCATGTATGAGAGACCTACAGCCAACATCATACTCAATGGGCAAAAACTAAACTCTTTTCCACTGAGATCAGGAACAAGACAAGGTTGTCCACTTTCACAACTTCTATTCAATATAGTATTGGAAGTCTTAGCCACAGTGAAGAGACCAGAAAAGGAAATAAAAGGCATCCAAATTGGAAAGGAGGAAACAAAACTATCATTGTTTGCAGATGACATGATAGTGTACATAGAAAATCTTATAGACTTGGCCAAAAAACTGCTTGACCTAATAAATGAATTTGGCCAAACAGCCGGATACAAAGTCAATATCCAGAAATCAAAGGCATTTTTGTATACTAACAATGAAACAGCAGAAGCAGAGATCAAGAAAAAAATCCCATTTGATATAGCAAAATGAAAAATAAAATGTCTAGGAATAAATCTAACCAAGGAGGTAAAAGACCTATATGCAGAAAACTACACAACACTGAAGAAAGAAATCAAGGAAGACACAAACAAATGGAAACATATATCGTGTTCATGGATTGAAAGAATTAACATCATCAAAATGTCCATACTACCCAAAGCAATTTACAAATTCAATACAATACTTACTAAAGTACCAATGGCATATTTCACAGACATAGAACAAACACTTCAAAAATTTATATGGAAGTATAAACGACCCTGAATATCTGCAGCAATTTTGAGAAGAAAAGCAAAGTAGGAGGGATCACAACACCTGACACCAAACTGTATTACAAGCCCACTGTACTCAAAAGAGCCTGGTACTGGCATAAAAACAGGCACATCAACCAGTGGAACAGAACAGACAGCCAAGAAATAAACCGAAGTCTCTATGGTCAATTGATATTCAACAAAGCAGGCAGCAACATAAAATGGAGTAAAAATAGCCCCTTCAACAAATGGTGTTGGGAGAACTGGACAGCTACATGCAAAAAGATGAAACTCTAGCACCAACTTACACCATACACAAAAATAAATTCAAGGTGGATAAAAGATTTAAATATAAGTTGTGACACCATTAAAGTCATAGAGGAGAACATAGGCAGGAAAATGTCAGGTATTTCATGCAGCAACATTTTTACTGATATGTCCCCTAAAGCAAGGGACATAAAGAAAAGAATAAACAAATGGGATCTCATCAAAATAAAATGCTTCTACCCGGCTGAAGAAAACAGTATTAAAATAAAAAGAGAACTAAGTGTATGGGAAAACATATTTACTGATGATACCTCAGACAAGGGTTTAATCTCCAAAATATATAAAGAACTCATATGACTCCACTCTAAGAAGGCAAGCAACCCAATTCAAAAATGGGCAAAGGGCTTGAACAGACACTTCTCCAAGGAGGACATACAGAGGATCCAGAGACACATGAAAAGATGCTCAATATCGCTAGCTATCAGAGAGATGCAAATTGAAACCACAATGAGATACCACTTCACACCAGTCAGAATGGCCATCATAAACAAATCAGCAAACAACAAATGTTGGGTAGGGTGTGGAGAAAAGGGGACCCTAGTGCCCTTTGGTGGGATTGCAGACTGGTACAACCACTATGGAAAGCAGTATGGAATTTTCTCAGAAAACTAAAAATGGATCTACGTTTTGACGCAGCGATTCCACTGCTAGGATTATATCCTAAGAACCCCAAAACACCAGTTCAAAAGAACCTATGCACCCCAATGTTCATAGCAGCACAATTTACAATAGCCAAGTGTTGGAAGCACCCTAGGTGCCCATCAGTAAATGAATGGATCAAGGAACTATGGTACATTTACACAATGGAATTCTATGCAGCAGAAAGAAAGAAGGAGCTCCTACCCTTCACAACAGCATGGATGGAACTGAAGAGCATTTTGCTAAATGAAATAAGCCAGGCAGTGAAAGACAAATACCATATGATCTCACCTTTAACAGGAACCTAATCAACGAAACAAACAAACAAGCACAATATAACCAAAGACACTAAAATTGAGAACAGACTGACAGTCACCAGAGCGGAGAGGGGAGGGAATTTCAGGGGACAAGGGGAAGGGTTTGGAGCAACAATTATGAAAGACACATGGAGAAAAACTAGGGGGGGGTGGATATGGGTGGGAGCTGGGGAGGGTTGGGGTGGGGTTTGGGATCTGAGTAAAAGGCAGATAATTGTACAAGAACAAAAATTAAAATTAAAAAAATGAAAAAAAGAAGACACTGATATTCTACTCTTTGAGTTATAGCTATTGTAATAGTTGAAGGGGGTAGGAGTGAGAACAGTATGAATAATTAGAAAGGGTTCATTAGTTGCAAGTTTAGTACACAATTTTTGTACTGGAAGGGCTTGTTACCAGTTTTGTTTAGAGGGCTTTTGTCACTGCAAATGGTTCACAGCTGGCAGAGGGGCAACAGTCTTTTCTTCAAAGTATCCCCTCTTCTTCTGGCTGGTAGTCCAGGGAATGTGGATGCTAGTGGTGTGGTTGGCCATGTCAGCAGAAAAGTTGTTGATGTTGGACATTTTGTGGAATCTAGTTAGGCAATAGGCATTGGTGAGAACCCCTCTTGGAATTATAGGATTGCATGTGGTACTGGTGCTACTTACTTAGTCTCTTGATGGAGTCAGTGCACTTTAGACCATTCTCCTCTTATGTGGCCTTGGTGATGAAGTTGGTGTGGCAGCCTGCACCATTCCACTTCCCCTGAATGGGCTTAAGATCAAAGGTTTTTGTGACTTCAAAGTCTTCACACACTCAATACAAGATGAAGTGATCCAACCCCGAGATGATCTTCCATATCAGTTCCTTCACGGGGTCCTATAATGGAGTTCCCACTGGGCAAGCATGACCTTGGTATTTGCCCCCACAATTTTGACATTGGCATACAAGCAGGCCTGGTAGTGGGCTTCCACAGTATTTCTGCCATAGTCTTTGTCTACTCTCACACCACAGTAGCAGGGCCTGGGGAAGCCACTGGAAGGTCAACCAAAGGGGTGCCAATCAAAGTACAGTCCTGCTCCATTCCAAACCAGGAGTGCTGGTTGTTCACCATGACTATTATCTATTTACAGTTGTCTCTCCAGGCATTTGGTTATACTTGAAGACTTCTCAGAACTCCAGCTTCTTGGGGTCCTTGTAGAGAGGGTCCCTAAACATGTCAGCAGGGACAAGATAAAATTTACTGTTGGGGACTTCAGACTGAAAAGAACTAGAGCCATCAAAATTCCACTTGGGCTCTGGCTGAGTGGCTCAGTTGAAACATTGTCTCATGCACCAGAAGGTTGTGGGTTCAATTCCTGGTCTGGGCATATACGTAGGCAGTGGGTTCAGTCCCCCAGTTGGGGTGTATGTGGGAGGCAACTGATTGATGTTTCTCTCTAGCATTGATGTCTCTCTCTTCTTCTCTCTCTAAAATCAATAAGCATATCCTTGGGTGAGGATTAAAAAATTAAAATTCCACTTAGGCAACTCTTATATACACTTGTCTAGGGTCCAGGTCTTACAGTGCAGTTTTTCTCTAGTACCATCGATCCAGCTATAGATAGTTTGGACTTTATCCCTCTGACACAGGGATATATAGACCTGCTTGATGCCTTTGTTCAAGTAGGAACTCACTAAGGTGGCCATGGTGGAAGATGTTCTAGGGGTTTGAGCAGGTGGCAGGGTGCACAGGCTGTGAGAGCAAGGTGCACAGAGGAAGCCTGGGTTGCTGCTCAGGTGCACCATTCTTCTCCCATCCTTAGCTCTCTATTTTATTTTTCCTGCCTCACAAGGTTATAAACTGCTTAGGGAAAGAAAAGTCATATCTTATTTGTCTCTATTCCCTTCAGCATACAGCTCAGTATGTAATATATACTGGACTTCTGAGTAAATCAGAGAGAGCAATAGGGGCCTGACTAATGAGAACATAAGAAAACATATTTCCTATTGATTTTCAAGTGTGTCCCAGACCCTGCCAATGAGCTTACATTGCTAATACTATAATAAGCAAATTGTACAGGGATTACTGAAAAGGATTTTCCTTTTCAATTTTAACTTATTATTATTTTAAAATAAAGTCTCAATATGATGCTTTTGCATCGAGTACTCACACCACTGTTCCTCATAGTCACAGGGCATCCAATAGTCATTCCAATGGCTCTCAGAGCCACGGGGTATCCAGTCCTTTTTAATGGAGTGCACATGTCAGTCTCAAAAGTTTTGGGCATCTAGCTATCAGAATTTAAGAAAGTTTTATTTTCATTGTATCCACTTTTACATGTAGCTTCTATTAATTGCAAGTGATAATGATTTTCCATTTTTGCTAGTTACATAAAGTTTTAAAATCAATTTAAGGAAAAAAGCAAAGAAATTTTTAAAAAATATATTAAATAAGGTGATATACAGATGTTGCTAAAATCACTAGGGTGTCCTCAAATAACGAAAGTTAGGGAAACACCTAAAGGAGGGTTTACCTTTGTTTTCTATTTATTTTTTCACTTTTTATTTTTATTTTTGAATGGATGATACACTGACATGACTCAAAAGTCAAAAAGTACAAAAAACATACACTAAAAAGGCCCTTACTCTATTCCTCTAGCCACCTGGCTCCCTGCCTTGGGGTAAAACTTATTGATTTCTTACATATCTGTTCAGAGGTTGTTGATGCATATACAGAAAAATCTGCCTATGTGATCTTTTACTACTGTTTTACACAAATGATTCCTTACTCTTTGCCTGGATCTCCCTTGCCTTGAAGGTAGTTCTTGGCCTAGGGTAGTCTATAAATTGCTTGTGACCCTCGACTATCCCTATTTCTGTTGTGATGTCTCAAATGTTTAATATATTAGAAAGACATGTTAAAAGGCTATGTTCCTAGGCAGTACTAATGTATGTGGATTAGGACTGCTTTTGGCTGCAAGAAAAAGAATATCCAATATGAGAGGCTTAAATGTGTAAGCAAATATTGTCTTCCTCTAAAAGAAGACTGGTCCAATAGTGTTTGAGATAAGGTGGCTTTTCCACAGTTCTGTGGCCTTACATTCAAATCACATGGTATTTAGTGCTCACACCAGTGTTCCTCACAGTCATGGTCATCCAGTCCTTACACCACTGTCCCTTCCATTCATAGGCTTCTAATCCTCACACCAGTGTCCCTCCCAGTCATGGGCATCTAGTCCTCACCAGTTGTTCCTCCAAGTCATGGGCATCCAGTCCTCATACCAGTGTCTCAAGCAGGAAGGAGTAGGGTCATGGATCTCTTTCTTCATTTAGGCAAGACTTTTGTCCAGTGACTTACACATATTTGTTTGGCTGGAACTGGTATATATAGCCATCTCAGACCAATCACTGCAGTGGAGTCCAGGATTAACATGAAAGCTTGGTTTATGATTGGTTTTGGTCTGTCACAATTTTCCCCCAAGGCTTGCAAAGGGGTGTGCCTTTCCTGAGATTAGAGGCTTCTACCTTCCAGAAAACTGGAGAATTAGCAGCCTCGTGGGAATGGCCATGGATGGCCAGTGCACAGTATCTGCTGCAGGACTTTATAGGGATGCCAGTGGAAGAGTTAAGACAGATGTTCTTGCTCAGAGAAGTCTCAAGTTGCACATTCATTTCTGAGCTCAAGAACTAGAAGTAGCAACTGATTTGGCCTGAAGCACTGGCAGTGTGGAGGCACAAATATTCATTCTTGCCCCAAGTTTTATGCAGTAGAACTAGATCCCAGAGTTTTTCTTCTTTTGAAGTTTTTTCCCCCTGTGACTTAATATCCTTTGGAAGAACTCTTTATTCCAGTCTTCTTGTTAGAAGAAACCAAAAATGCCTCTGCTCCCTCCTAGCCTGTGTCTAGATTCTTGGAGTCTGATTGAGCAGCTGGTCATCAGCCAACTGGTTAGAACTGGAGAGGTGGTGCTTGAGTGGACAGAAGAGGTTGGTACTTAGAAGATGCTGGCTTGCCCTGTTTTCAGAGCCCAAGTTGGCATTCTTGTGCCCGTGCTGAGAGCCCAGTCTTTCCAGTTTCATCCTCTCCTACTTCTCTGTTGCTCTTTTTTCTTTCCTGTCCTTTTCTCACTCAACTCCCTTTTTCTACTCTTTCTTTTATAGCCCTGTAGAGTTGAGAGCTAGAGACCCTAAGGTCTTTTCTTTTTTTTCAGTGTGTACAACTTTAGGAAGCTCTGTCATTTTTCATCAGCTGTGAAGGGGAGGGGCACTATTGAGCAGGTGGAGACTTGGGGAAGGTTGGAGGAATGTCACAGGCATGAGAAACAGATGTAGAGATCCTGTGTGACTGAGCCTAGTCAGAGGAGTCGGAAGACAGAGGGGTCAGAGAAGGCTTGGATTTGGTGGTCATACTCATCTGTGTGTTTAATCCTTTCATGGCTCTTTGTTGGTGTTCATAAAGCAAGAGGCTCCTGGCAAGGCAATGAACAATAAGCCGATGATTAATTGCCCTTTTTTTTTAAATTGCCCTTTTTAAATTGTAATTATATCACTCACCAGAACCCGTGAACATTAATTCACAATTTACAGAGTGAATAATTGAATAATGAAGGGGCTGCTTATTTGTTGTGCTCTGTTCTTGCCCTTGCATTTCTGCAATGCCAGGCCCTTCTGTCTCTCTTAGTCTTTTGATGATGCCCACTTCCCTTGTGATTTTAGTGCCTGTTTTGGCCACCTGGTGGCGACCTGTATGGCATCACTTTTTGTTGATAGTGGGTGGGGCCTGGGCTGATGTCACATTCTCTGGAGAGAAGGGAAAACAGCCATTTCTGACTGCTTTTTATTAATTTCTCTTCCAGCAACAAAAACCTGCTCAGCTAACTTAAGCAAAAGAACATGAAGTTTTGGGGAGAATATCAGGAAGCTCACAGAGTCCAAGGCAAAGCTGGAGAAGCAGGGCCTTGAAAGAAGAGAGCTAAAACCAGAGTCTGGGTGGGGGCACTTAATCTCTGTAGGACATTAGACAGTTAGTCCCTGCAGGACGCTAGGAAGAGACTGAGCTCCAGAGTTTCTAGTCTGTCATTTCATACTGGATTGACTCCAGTTCTTGAGCCAGTCACACACTTGGAAATGGAGGGTGGGTCATTTTGACTGTACCCACTTTACCAGAAGCAGGAATGTTTGGTGGGCATCCTCTAAAAGTCCCATCTTCAACCTCTGGATGTTCACCTCTTTTCTGTCACAGAAGAGAGTGTGCCCACCATAGGAAGGGGATCCACAGGGAGGACAGATTAGCACCACCTGGGGTCACAGGTCTGCATCAGCAAGGCTCTGCCCTTCCTTTCTTGTGGACACCACTTTGCATTTTTTTTTTTTTTTTGAATTTGCAGTCTTATTTGCTGGCCTTAGGATCCAGGAAGACACTCTCTTCAGATGACTACCCTTGAACTTTCCAGTAATATCATTTTGTGTATGGCACTGGGAACTCCTGAGCAGATTCATTGTCATTTTGGACCAGGTGTGTAAGAAAGACCTTGTACTTTTAAGGAGGAACCTTGTAGATGTCCTTATGTTGGATGTGCCTCCCTGATATTTCCTGTCTCTCAAAACAGTCACTTACCCTGTTTGGTATGATTTTTCCAGTCATGAAGATATGTGGTGTGGAGCCACATACACCTTTTTGATCAGCAACCGTCATTTGTAAACTAACAGGCTGTGTGAAGGGTGCAGGCTGGGGCCATGGCATGCTGGCCTCTACTGTAGGTGAGAGGTCTCTCTGGTACATACTGCAGTGAAATACATGATCTTGGCTTCTTTGTTAAGGAACTGAATCAGAAAAGATTCAGTTCTTTTCAGAGAGTGTAAAGGGCACTCTTACAAGTAGGGGAGTGATATAGACTAAATGTTTGATTCCTCTCGAAAATTCATATAAAATTTGAATGTGGAGACCTAATCTCCAGTGTGATCATATTTGGAGGTGGGGCTTCAGGGAGGTGGTTATGTCATGAGGGTGAGACCTATGAATTGGATTAGTGCCTTTATAAAAGCAACCTCACAGAGCTTCCTTGCCCCTTTTGTCTTGTGAGAAGAGGCATTTATGAACCAGGAAGCAGGCAGGCCCTCACTAAATACCAAATCTGCTGGTGCCTTGATACTGGATTTCTAAGCCTCCAGATTTATTTGATCTCAGACTTCTATATTTATTTATTTCAGAAATAAATTTATTTTGTTTGTAGCCCAGACTATGGTATTTTTTTTTGATAGTCCAAACAGACTAAGAGTTTATTTGAATTTCTTCAGATCCCCATAGATTCATTTTTTTTCTTGATCTCTCTTGGGAGATACCATGCCTTGTACAGAAAGAGTCTTGAAAGCTGCCTGCAGGTTTTGTGATTGCCAGTGGATGTGCTAACCACAAACAGCATAGGTAAGAATCTGAAACCATTTTATAGCCCCTGGCCTTATGGTTTTCTCTCATCAGTGATTCTTGTCTTTATTTGACATAAGAAACACAGCTCAGCTTTGACCTCATCTCCATATTCTGCCTTTAAATTCTTGAGCAACCTTTTCCCTGACCACAGATTCACCATTGTTTTGCTCTTTTTGCTCTCTCTTTCCTCTGGAACTTTCTCTTTGCTTTCATTGCATTCTCAAAACTTCCTTGTCCCAATTCATTATCTCTCTGGTGTCATTTGTTTTCTTACCCTGGGAAGGCCCCAATTAGCATGTCAGGTTTTGTTTCCTTTCTCTAGTGCTCAGTATAGGTCTATGCCCAAACTGGAGCACTGCTGGAGAAAACTCAAGAGCCGATGTATAGCATATCACAGCCCAGCCTCAGTGCTGCTGCACAGTGTAGCAACACCGCTCCCTGATCTTCCCTGACTGCCCATAGCAGCTTTTTCACAGCTCTTCTCACTCAGGTACCCCTCATTCTCAGCAAATACCTTTGCCTTGCGGCTCACTGCTCACTGAGGAAGGAGGCCTTCCAATTTGAACTGTTGCTGCTTTTTCCTTTCATATTAGCGTCTCTGATTCTTCACTCAGTATGGTCCCCCTTGAACCTGTGGTCTTGATTGGATCCTGAGGAAAGGTCTTATTTGGGACTTTTCATCTGCCATTATCTTTCCTTTTGCTTTTTGTTTACATTTTTTCCCTCCCTAATGACTCCTCAGCTTTCTGTTTCCCCAAGATTCCCAAGTACCCTATTATTTTTTAACCTGCTTCTAGTGTTGTAGAAACTATGCATCCTACTATTGTCCTTGAGATTATGCTTATATGTGTTTAAAATTTTTTAATTTTGAAACAATTTTAGGCTCACATAGAAGTTTCAAAAATAGTATAGTGATTCCTATGTGCTCTTCCTCCAGTAGTGACATCTAGCATAACCATAGTATGGGGTCTCTCAACCTCAGCTCTATTGACATTTTGGGCTGGATACTTCTTTGTTGGATGGGAGGGGGTGGCATTGTCCTCTGCATTATATAATGTTTAGCAACATCCCTAGCCTCTACCCATTAGATGCCAGTGGCACTCCCTAGGTGTGACAAACAAAAGTGTCTCCAGATGTTACCAAATGTCCTGAGATCACCCTATAGATAACTGCTCTGTATTAGTTTCCTATTAGAGCTGTAACAAGTTACCACTGACTTTGTGGCTTAAAACAACAGGAATTTAGAGCTCTAAAATCAAGGTATCATCCATGTCTTCAGTTCTCTTTGGAGGTTCAGGGGAGGAGTCTGCTTGCAGACTCATCCTGCTTGTTGGCAAAATCCAGGTCCTTCCCATGCTTTCTACTTGGCCATCTTTTTTCAAACCACCAGCAAGTATCTAGTTCTTCTCATGCTTTGAATCTGCAATTTCTTTTTCTACCACCAGCTAGAAAAACTTTTGTGCTTTTAAGGGCTCATGTGGTGACATTGGGCCCACTGAATAATCCAGGATAATATCATCTCAGTCACAGTTCCCAGGGATTAGGGTACAGACATCTTTGATAAGCTGTATTCTGCCTGCCAGGCACTGCACAGCACAGTGACCACAGCTGGGAGATAGACCTTGCTACAGCACATCAATGAAGTTTCTACATGCACTCATTGTTTTTTTTTATCACTATTAATCTTTTGTTAACATTGTGTCAAATGTTATCTATATTATATATATATATGTCATATATATATATATACACACATATATACATACAGGTATACATATACATATTTTTTTTCATGATGTCGCCACCACAATCAAGGATGCAGACACTATTTCATCAACCCCTCAAAAATCTCACCTACTTTAACCTAACCTAGCAATCCTTAATGTCTTCTCTGCGAGCAAAATTTTGTCATTTTGAGAATGTTATTATGTAAGTGGAATCATATAGTATGTCACTTTTTGAGATTGGCTTTTATTTCACTTAGTATAATGCCTTCGAGATATATCCAAGTTATTGTGTGTATTAATAATTGGGTCCTTTGTATTACTCCATAGTATACCTTTATGCAGGCATACCACTTTGCTTACCCTCTCACCTGCTTGAAAGACATGTGAGTTGTTTTCAGTTTTTGTTGCAAATATAGTAGATATCTATGTATATGCATGTACAGTTTTTGTGTAAACCTAACTTTCATTTTTACACCCTAAAACACAGGAGTGGGATTGTTGGGTTACTTGGTAAGTGAATGTTTAACTTTATAAGATGCTGCTAAACTGTTTTCCAGAGTGGCTGTACCATTTTACATTGTTACAGCAAGGTATGAGTATTTTATCTTGTCATACTGACAGTATGAGAACTGTCAGTATTTAAAATAATTTAAAGCATTTAAAATAAAAGAGTGTCAGTAAACAATTAACTGTTCTAATACAGAGTCTAGTACAAATAACACTCCTTTTATTACAAAATCTTTTATCACAAAATCATAAGCATGATTCTGTAACACAATAATATCACACTCAAGCACACCATATGACATTTTAGGTGAAATGTTCAAATTAAAACTATAAATTATTACAACCATATTATTACCCTACCAACCACACTGAAGCAGGTGTTACTTCTGCTGGACCCTGCGCATAAGTAGTGATATCTTATTGTGGCTTTAATTTGCAATTCCCTAATGGCTAACAATGTTGTGTATTCATCCATGTGCTCATTAAGAATTTAGTATTCATCTTGCCCCATATATAGTTATTACAATATTATTGACTATTTTCCCTAAGGAGGATCATCTAGTTCACTGTGACTATTCTGTAACTATGAATTTGTACTTCTAACTCCCATCAGCTTTTCTACCCATCCTATCAACTCCCAACCCAGCTGGCAACCATCAAAATGTTCTATTTATGAATCCGCTTCTGTTTCTCCTGTTCATTTATTTTGTTTTTCAGATTTCAAAATAAGTGAAATCACCTGGCATTTGTCTTTCTCTGACTTATTTTGCTTAGCACAATACTGTCTAGGTCCCTTCAAGTTGTTGCAGATGGCAAGATTTCATTATTTTTATGGCTTTCTCATATTCCATTGTATATATGCACCACATCTTCTATATCCATTCATCTATTGATGGACACTTAGGTTGCTTCCATGTCTTAGCTATTTTAAATAATGCTGCAATAAACATATGGATGCTTATGTCTTTTTAACTTAGTGTTTTGGGTTTCTTCGGATGAATACCAGAAATGGAATTGCTGAGTTCTTCTTTGTCACTTGTTATAGCCTTTATTTTAAAGTCTGTTTTGTCTGGTATAAGCATTGCTATCCTAGCTTTTGGTTTGATTGTTTGTTTGTTTGTTTGTTTTCATTTTCATGAAATATTTTTTTCATTCCCTTATTTTCATTCTGTGCATGTCTTTCAATCTGAAGTGAGTCTCTTTAAGACAGCACACAGGAGTGGGCATCAGTAGGTTTACAGTTGTTCCTATGGAAAGACGTATAATGCAAAAAGAAACTGTTTCGCCTCCGCACAATTCTAAACCTACTTTTGCCCACCCTATGTGTAAGGGTCTTATGTCTTTTGATTGGATCATTTATTGTATTTGCATTTAAAGTAATTGTTGATAGTTATATATTTATTGCCATTTTATTATTCATATTTTTTATCTCATTTTTTTCTTCTGCTTAAAGAAGACCCTTTAACATTTCTTGTAATATTGGTTTGGTGGTAATGAACTCCTTTAGCCTTTTCTTGTCTGGGAAGCCCTTTATCACTCCTTCAATTCTAAATGATAGCTTTGCTGGGTAGAGTATTCTGGTTCTAGGTCCTTGCTTTTCATCACTTTGAATATTTCTTGCCAATCCCTTCCGGCCTGCAAGAATTCTGTTGAGAAAACAGCTGACAATCTTATGGGATCCCCTTGTAGGTAACTAACTGCTTTTCTCTTACTGCTTTTAAGATTCTTTTATTGTCTTTAACCTTTTGCATTTTAATTATGATGTGCTGTGGTGTGTGCCACTTTGGGCTCATCTTGTTTGGGACTCTCTGCACTTCCTAGACTTGTTTGTCTATTTCCTTAACCAAGTTAAGGAAGCTTTCTATCATTTTTTTTTTTCATGTAGGTTTTCAATTTCTTGCTCTCTCTCTTCTCCTTTGGCACCCCCATGAAGTGAATGTTGGTGTGCTTGCAGTTGCCCCAAAAGCTCCATATACTATACTCATTTTTCATTGAATATTTTTATTCTTCTGGACATTCTGATTGGTTATTTTCTACTTCCTTATCCTCCAAATCTGTGATTTGATCCTCTGCTTCATTTACTCCACTGCTGATTCCCTGTATTCTTGATTTCTGACTGGTGCTTTTTTATGTTTTCTATTTTTTGTTTTTATGTTTCCCATCTCTTGATGTTCTCACTGAGTTCCTCTACTCTTCCCCTAAGTTCACAGAGCACCCTTATAACCAGTGTTTTGCACTGTACATTTGGTGTATTACTTGTGTCCATTTTCTTTAGTTCTTTATCTGGAGTTTTGTTCTGTTCTTTCATTTGGAACACGTTTCTTTGTGTCCTCAATTTGGCTGCCTCCCTGTGTTTGTTTCTCTGCTTGGGTAGAGCTGATACATCTCCTGGGCTTGATAGAGTGTCCTTATGTAGTAGGTGTTCTGCAGGGCCCAGTGGTGACACCTCCCCAGTCATCTGAGCTGGATGCCTCAAGTGTGAGCTGGATCCCCTGTGTGAGCTATGTGTACCCTACTGTTGTGTTTGAGCCTTGAATTTGTTGTCATGTAAACAGAGGGATTTACTACTAGGCTGATTAGCTGCAAGGATTTGCTGTGACCACCTTGGGGATCAACTGTGCTTGGTCTACCCCCATGGAGCAGAACTCACTTCAGCAGGGCTCATGTGCCTACCAAATTCACCCCTTGAGTTTGTTGCTTGTGGAGGTGATTGTGTAGTGCTCCAGCATGGTCTGAAGCTCTCCATTGAGTGTGCTGGCTTTGAGGCCTCTCAGGCCATGAAGGCCAAGTTCAGCTGGTGCCTGTGCCCTGCGTGGGGCCACTTAACATGAGCTATAAAGTAATTGCAGATGTCTGCTACTTCTGCTGGGCTTAGCAATGCCAAGGAGAGACCTAGCTGCTGCTAGTGGCAGGCCTGGGGCCAGTTAGCATGAGGTGCTAGGTGTGTAGAGGGGCAGATGCTATGCTGCTTGTTTTAGACGTTTTAGGAAAGTGGTCAGAATGAGCAATGATGGGCCATTTGTATGGAAAAACCACTGGAAAGGGCTTGGCTGGGCTCACAAGTTGGGTGGGCTAGGATCTCAGGGCATCACCAGGGCTGGATGAACTGAATTAGCTAGGTTGATGTAGACCAGGGTGTCAAACTCATTTTCACCTGAGGCCATATCAGCCTCGCAGTTGCCTTCAAAGGGTCAAATGTAATTTCAGCTCCTTAATAGATAATGAGTAGTTACATTTATACAGTCCTAAAATTATTTCAGCCCTTTGAAGGCAACTGTGAGGCTGATGTAGCCCCCAGTGAAAATGAGTTTGACACCCCTAATGTAGACTTGGTATGGTGCCCACCTTCCAGATCTGTACAGGGAGAGTTCAGCAAAGGAACAATGGCCTCTGCCAACAGTTCTCTCTGGGAGAAAGCTGCTTTTCCAGCTCTCACCCAGATGCCAATTCATTTCTCTCAATATGTCCCTGGTGCCTTTTGAGCTACTGCCTGAGCACTGGACCTCAGAGCAAGTGAGTCTGAGTAAGCTCATGCACAGGCCCTTTAAGAGGAATGCCTGGGAATCCAGTAGCCCTTCATCTCACTCAACCACAATCCCCACTGGTTTATACAACTAGATGTTGTGGTGACTTCTCTTCCTGGCACAGGAACTCTGGACTGGGAGTTCTGATGTGGAGCCAGGATCATTCCATTTTGCATCTTTGCTACTCCTACAAGTCTGCATGTGGCTTTTTCTTTATATGATTAGTTATAGAACTTCTGTTCAGCTAGAGTCGGGCCCTTCTGAATGGATGGTTGTTCTGTTGTTAGTGTAATTTCTGATGTGGTTGTGGGAGTTTTTGAGTACTGCCACCATCTTGACTGAAAGTCCCTAAAGACTTTTATAGGTGTTTTTTATTACGTTGAGGAAGTTCCCATTTATTCCTAGTTTGCTGAGAGGTTTTATGATGAATGGTTGTTGAATTTTGTCAGATACTTTTCCTTCAGTTGATATAATCATGTGGTTTTCTTCTTTAGACTTCTAATTTGGTGGTTTACATAGGTTTTTGTGACAATTCAACCAGCATGGCATTTCTAGAATGAACTCCACTGGTCATAACGTATGTGTATCTACAGGCATGTTTATGTGCACATATATATGTTAAATACATTAAAGTAATATATTCTTTAGGATTTTTACATCTCTTTTCATTAAGTTATTAACTCTTGGTCTGTGGGGTTTTTTGCCTTTATTTGATTTTGGTATCAGGGTAATGCTAATGTCATAAAATGAATTAGGCAGTGTAGCTCCTATTTTCTGGAAGAGAATGTATAGAATTGTTAATACTTCTTGTTATAGTGCATGAAGGAATTTGATAATGAAATAATTGAGGCTGGATTTCTTTATCAAAAGGTTAATTATGAGTTCAATTCTTTAATAGTTAGTATTCAGTTTATTTATGTCATCTTGGGTGGATTTTGATTGTTTGTAGTTTTGAAGAAATGTTACATTTCATCATAGCTGTTGAAATGATATGTAGATTTGTTTGTAGTATTCCCTTATCCACATAATGTCTGTGGGGTCTGTAGTGATATCCCATCCCCTTTTGCATTCTTTATATTGTTAATTTGTTATCTTTTTTTGTCAGTTTTACTAGAAGTTCATTAGTTTTACTGACCTTTTCAAATAACCAGCATTTTTTAAAATTACAATTTATATTCAGTATTATTTTGCATTAGGTTTCAGTGGTTTTACAAAGTGATACCCCCTCCCAATACTTCAAGTAACCCCCAGGCACCATACATAGTTATTACAGTATTCTTGACTATATTTCCTTTGTTGTACTTTACATTTCTATGACTATTGTGTTCCTTCTAACTTTGAATATTTCTGATTTATTTATTTTAAATTTTTGTTGTATTCCACTTGTCCCAATTTTCCTTTGTTGTGCTCCCCTGCTCTGCCCATCCCCCACTTGCACAGTCAATCCCCACTCTGTTGTCCATGTCCATTGGTCCTTTATACCTGTTCATTGATAGGCCCTTCCCTTCTTTCCTCTCTTATCCCACTCCCACCTCTCCTTTGGTCCCCATCAACCTGTTCCTTGTTTCCATGTCCCTGGTTCTATTTTGCTTGCTTATTTGTTTTGTTCATTAGAATTCTCTTATAGGTGAGATCATATGGTATTTGTGTTTTGCTGCCTGGCTTACTTCACTTAGCAAAATACTCTCCAGTTCCATCCATGCTGTCACAAAAGGTAGGAGTTCCTTCTTTCTTTCTTTCTGCTGCATAGTATTCTATTGTGTAAATGTACCACAAGTTTTTGATCTGCTCATTTACTGATGGGCACTCAGGCTGTTTCCAGCACTTGGCTATTGTAAATAATACTGCTTGAACATAGAGTTGCACAGGTCCTTTTGAATTGGTGTATTGGGATTCTTAGGGTATAATCCAGCAATGAATCACTGGGTCAAAAGGAAGTACCATTTTTAGTGTTTAGAGGAAATTCCATACTGTTTTCCACAGTGACTGCACCAGTCTGCCTTCCCACCAACAGTGCAGTAGCGTTCCTTATTCTCCACATCCTCACCAGCACTTGTTATTTGTTGATTTGTTAATGGTGGCCATTCTGACCAGTGTGAGATGGTATCTCATTGTGGTTTTAGTTTGCATCTCTGATGTCTAGTGATGCTGAGCATCCTTTCATATGTCTCTGGGTCCTCTGTATGTCGTCTTCAGAGAAGTGCCTTTGGGTTCTTTACCCATTTTTTAATTGGATTATTGTCTTCCTGGTTTTGAGTCATATGAGTTCTTTATATATTTTGGAGATCAAACCCTTGTCCAAGGTATCTTTACCAAAAATGTTTTCCCACATGGTTGGATCCCTTTTCATTTTGCTGATGTTTTCTTTAGCCATGCAGAAGCTTTTGAATTTGGTATAGTCCCAAATTATATGTGTTTAGTCTATCCTTTTTTTCCTTGCCCTAGAACAGGTGTGTCAAACTCATTTTCACCAGAGGCCACATCAGCCTCATGGTTGTCTTCAAAGCCCAAATGTAATTTCAGCTCCTTAACAGTTAAGGAGTAGTTACATTTATACAGTCCTAAAATTATTTCAGCCCTTTGAAGGCAACTGTAAGGCTGATGTGGCCCCCAGTGAAAATGAGTTTGACACCCCTGCCCTAGAGAATATATTGATGAAAATATTGCTGGGTGGGATATCTGAGATTTTCCTGCCTATGTTTTCCTCTAGGCTTCACTGGTATCACAGCTTATATTTAAGTCTTTTATCCATTTTGAGTTTGTTCTGGTGTATGGTGTAAGTTAGTGGTGTAGTTTCATTTATTTGCATGTAGCGGTCCAGATCTCCCAACACCATTTGTTGAAGAGGCTGTTTTTCAGTTTATACTCCTACTCCCTATGTCAAATATTCATTGACTATAGAGATATGGGTTTATTTCTTGGTTCTCAATTCTGTTCCATTGATCTATGTGTCTGTTCTTATACCAGTACCAGACTCTTTTGATTATAGTGGCCTTGTAATATAGTTTGATATCAGGTATTGTGATGCCTCATACTTTATTCTCTTTCTCAAGTTTGCTGATCCTATTCAGGGTTGTTTTTGGTTCCATATAAATTTTTGAAATATTTATTCTAAATCTGTGATGTATGTCATTGGTATTTTAATGGGGATGGCATTGAAATCTGTAAATTGCTTTGGGTAGTATGGACATTTTGATGATGTTAATTCTGCCAGCCCATGATCACAGTATATGATTCCATTTATTTTTATTGTCCTTAATTTCTTTCTTCGGTGTTCTGTAGTTTTGTGAATATAAGTCTTTTACCTACTTGGTTAAGTTTATTCCTAGGAACTTTAATTTTCTTGTTGGTATAGTAAGGGAGATATTTTTCCTAATTTGTCTTTTTGAGATTTCATTGTTGTTGTACACAAATGCCTTTGATTTCTGAATACTGACTTTGAATCCTGCTGTTTTGCCAAATTCACTTATTAGGTCGAGTAGTTTTCTGGTGCAGTCTATAGGGTTTTTATGTACACTATCATGTCATCTAGGAATAATGACTGTTTTGCTTCCTCCTTTCCAATTTGGATGCCTTTTATTTCTTTTTCCTGTCTCATTGCTGTGGCTAGAACTTCTAGTACTATGTTGAACAGAAGTGATAAAACCCAACATTTTTCTCTTGTTTCTGATTTTAAGGGGAAAGCTTTTAGTTTTTACCCATTGAGCACTATGTTGGCTGTAGGTTTCTCATATTTGGCCTTTATTATGTTGAGGTATGCCCCCTCTGCTCCCACATTGCTGAGCGTTTTTATCATAAATGGGTGCAGTACTTTATCAAATGCTTTTTGTACATCCATTGATGTGATCATGTGATTTTTGTCTTTCCCTTTGTTTATGTGATATATTATGTTTATTGACTTGCAAATATTATACCATCCTTGCATCTCACAGATGAATCCCATTTGATCATGGTTTATGATCTTTCTTCTGGATGCAGTTTGCCAGTAGTTTGGTGAGAATTTTAGCATCTGTGTTCATCAATGATATTGGCCTATAGTTTTCTTACTTTGTTGTGTCTTTACCTGGTTTTGGGATCAGGATGATGCTGGCCTCATAAAAAGAGTTTGGGAATCTTCCCTATTCTTAGATTTTTTGGAATATTTTGAGAACAAAAGGCGTTAGCTTTTCCTTAAATGTTTTATACAATTCTTCTGTGAAACCGTCCAGTCCAGGGCTTTTGTGTGCCAGGAGCTTTTGATTACTTCAATTTCACTAGCTGTTATTGGTCTGTCAGGCTTTCTTCTCCTTCTTGATTCAGTTTTGGAAGGTTATGTTTTTGTAGAAATTTGTCCACTTGCCCAAGTTGTCCAATATCTCAGCATATATTTGTTCATAGTAGGTTCTTACAATCCTTTGTATTTTTGTGTTATCAGAATTTCTCTTTTATTTCTGATTTTGTTTGGGTCTTCTCTCTTTTTTTCTTGATGAATATGGTTAAAGGCTTGTCAGTTTTGTTTATCTTTTCAAATAACCAGCTCCTGGATTTATTGATCCTTTAAATTATTCTTTTATTCTCTGTGTCATTTAATTCTGTTCTTATCTTGATTATTTCCTTCCTTCTACTCACTGTGGACTTTGCTTGTTGTTGTTCTTGTAGTTCATGTACCTAGGGTTAGGTTGTTTTTTAAACATTTTTCTACCTTTTTTTACATAGGCTTGTGTTGCTATGAACTTCCCTCTCAGGTCTGCCTTTGCTGCGTCCCATGGGTTTTGTGCTGTGGTGTGTTCATTTTCATTTGTTTCCAGAATTTTTCTGATGTCTTTCTTGATCTCATTGTTAATTTAGTCATTATTTAATAACATGTTACTCAGTCTCCACGAATTTGAATGTTTTTGAGTTTTTTCCTTGAGTTTGGTTTCCAGTTTCAGGCCATTGTGATCCAACAAGATGCTTGATATGATTTCAACTTCCTTGAGTTTTTTTTTTGAGACTTGCTGTGTGACCTACCTTGTGATCTATCTTTGAAAATGTTCCATGTGCATTTGAAAAGAATGTATATTTTGCTACTTTAGGATGAAAGGTTCTATATATATCTCAGTTAAGTCCCCTTGATCTAGAATGTTGCTCAATGACACAATATTCTTCTTGATTCTTTGCTTGGAAGATCTCTCTATTGTTGACAGTGGAGCATCAAAATCCCCTACTATTAGTATGTTGTTGTCAATATCTTTCTTGAGGTCCTCCAACATTTTCCTTATGAATCTTGGTTGTCCTACATAGGGTGCATGTGTATTTACAATGTATATGTTTATATACATTATATCTACTTGCTGTATTGTTTCTTGAATTATTATATAGTGTCCTCCTTTGTCTCTTTTTATGGCCTTTGTTTTGGGATATATTTTGTCTGATATAAGTATTGCTATTCCAGCTTTTTTTTTAATGTCCTTTTGATTGGAATAATTTTTTCATCCATCACTTTCAGTCTGTATAGATCATTATTCTGAGGTGGGTCTCTTGTAGACAGCATATATGCAGGTCCTGTTTTCTTACCATTCAGCTATCCTTTATCTTTTGATTAGAGCATTTAATCCATTATGTTTAAGGTTATTATTGATAGGTACTTATTCACTGCCATTTTTTCTTTGTACCTGTGTTCCTCTCTCTGTCTCTCTCCTTTTCGTCTTCTTAAAGGAGTCCCTTTAGCATCTCTTGAAATGCTGGTTTGGTAGAGATGTATTCTTTTAGCCTTTATTTTTTTTGTTTGAGAAACTCCTTATTTTGTCTTCCATTTTAAATGAGAATCTTATTGATTAGAGTAGTCTTGGTGGCAGGCCCTTGCTTTTCATTACTTGGAATATTTCTTGTCATTCCCTCTGTCTTGTAGTGTTTTTGTTGAGTAATTAGCGGATAGGCTTATTGGGGCTCCCTTATATGATCTTACTAGCAGCTTTTCCCTTGTGTCTTTAAGATTCTCTTTGTCTTTAAATTTTGCCATTTTAATTATGCTGTGTCTTGGAGTGGGCCTTTTTGGGTTACTCTTGATTGGGACCCTCTGTTCTTTGTGGACTTGAGTGACAGTTTCATCAATTTAGGGACATTTTCTGTTATAACTTTTTCAAATAGCTTTTATATCCCTTGCTCTTCTCCTCTTTCCGGTATCCCTATGATATGGATATTATTATGTTAAATGTTGTCCTGCAGCTCCCTTAAGCCCTCTTCATTCTCTCTGAATTTTTTATTTTGTTGCTGTGTTTGGGAATTTTTTTCTACCTTGTCTTCCAGCTCACTGATTCAATCCTATGCTTCATCTAGCCTGCTTTTAATTCCTTCTGCTGTGTTCTTCAGTTCAGTATTCTTCATTTACTCCTGGCTCTTATTGATAGTTTCTATGTCCTTTTTCATGCTAGTGTAGTTCTCAGTAAGTTCCCTGTAGCTTTCCTGGAGTTCTTTGTAGTTCTCACTGAGCTCACTGATCATCCTTACCACCATTATTTCGAACTCAGTGTCTGATGGTTTGCTTGCCTCAATTTCATTTAACACACTTTCTGGGGATTCCTCCTTTCCTTTCAATTGGGGTTGTTGGTCTCCCCATTTTAGGTGACTCTTCTTGTTTGTTTCTGCTTCTTAGATTGATGTGCTTTGACTCACTGTCTTTGTGGTGTGACCTTCTGTGATAGGAGACCTGTGGGATTCAGTGGTACAGTCTTCTTGATCTCCTTAACTTGATGTTCTTGAGATGTGCTTTATGCCTTTTATGTGGGCTCTTGTTGTACTTGGGTTTTGGTTGTTGTTGGGTTGTTCTTAGGAGGATCTTTCCCTCTGGCTGGCTTAGAGTCACTCCACCCACCACATCTTGTATGCTGCTGTACAGGTGCTGCCAGAACAAAACCAATCAGCTCAGGAAGCATACTCATACCCACAAAATTAACCCCCATGGACAATCACACTATCAATAGCAAATGAGCCAGTATAATAAAACTTTGAAGACCTTAAGACTATTATAAGAAAGTAAAAATGCATGTGAGATGACTAAATGAAAGAAACATGATTTTGAGAGATTAGAGGGAGGAACAATAATAAGAGTAGAAAATGGGGACAAGGCAGAGAAAGAAAAATTTACATCATAAATAAAAAGGGGTTGAAAGAAGGCAGAATGGAGCAAGAGAAGGGAAGCATATAGTATTGGGTTTAAACTGAATTAAAATATACATATATTAGTGAGAGAGAGAAGGAAAATAAGGGAACCAAATTGGAAAAAAGGATCCACCACAGTGCTATTAACAATGAGCAAAGATTAATATAAGTGGGCGGGGAATAAGAGGGAAAAAAGAAAGAGAAGAGCTTAAGCCCTGGCTGGTGTGGCTCAGTGGATTGAGCACCAGCCGGTGAACCAATGGGTTGTCAGTTTGATTCCCAGTCAGAGCACATGCCTGGGTTGTGGGCCTGGTCCCCTGTTGGGGGTGTGTGAGAGGCAACCACACATTGATGTTTCTCTTCCTCTGTTTCTCCTTCCCTTTCCCTCTCTCTAAAAATAAATAAATAAAATCTTTAAAAAATAAAAGAAAGAGAAGAGCTTAAGAGATGTCTAGAGGAAAGAGAAGTTATTTTGAGATGATAGAGGGAGACGGAATAATAAGACTGAGAAGGGAAAACCAGTCTAAGATAGGGAAAAAATTAAAATTTCAAATGAAAAAAAGAAAGGGCAGGAGAAATACAAAATGGAGTAGGAGAGAGGAATGGTAAAATTTGAGATTTGAAATACAAAAATAGTGAAGATCTAAAAGTAAAATTGGACAAAAAGAAAGACAACCACCAAATCTACAATTGACAAGCAAAGATTGATAAAGGTGGAGAGAGGATAAGGGTGTTTTAAGAATGAGAAAAAGAATGTGAGATAACTAATGACAAGAAAAAGGGTTTTCAGAGACTGGAGCGGGGAGAAACTGTTAGATTGTGGAATGGAAACAAATCATAGGAAGAGAGAAAATAAAATTTAAAATGAAACTAAGAAGAAGAAAGAAGGAGGTAAAACGGAGTAAAAGAAGAGGGGAACAAAATATGAGATTTGAAATAAAGTATAATATAAAAACTAGTGACTTAATATGCACAGACTTGAAGTACAAGAAATGAATGTTAAAAAGCTATGCAGGAGAGCAAATCATGAAGACCATGGTGAAATTCATCTCAATGTTTGTTTGTTTGTTTTTTTCTGGATCTGCCCCTGGTGATGTCAGATGGTATCCTAGTCTGACCCTGGACTGCCTTTTTGAGACTACCAGCAATCCACATGCTGTGGCTGCCTCCTTCTGTTATTAATCTAGTCAATCTCAGCAATCAGGCTTAAGCACTACAGGGTGGGGCAGAGTAACTCCTGCAGGCAGGGCCATTGCTTCCCCTCAGGCTGATGCCAGATGGAGGGGAGTGGTCTGTCTGAGCAAGATGGCTCCTGCAATATGGGGAATGACTTAGCACAGGGATTCTTGTGGCTGCTCCCTTAGGTCTCTCCTCAGAGCCACCAACCTCAGACTCTTCTCAAGCACCTGTAGTCTACTTAGACCTCCCTTTCCTGGAGCCCAGATTCAGTGGCTGTAAATGAAATTATGTGTGTTAGCCCTTTAAAAGTCTCTGTGTGACTTTAGCTGTCTCTTCCTGGCTGACAGAAACTCTTCCGTTTTTCACAGCTGGATGTTATCTGGGTTCCTTTCTTGGCTCTGGTGCTGTAAGCTGGGCAGCCCAGTTTAGGATTTAGTCCCCACACTCATGGCCTCTGAATTTCCCTCTGACACTTGAGCTGCGACCTGTGGGAGCCCAGCCAGCTGTCTCACATCTCCTCTGCACTCCATACAGATAACATCGTGGTAAAGTGGTTTCTTCTGCCTGTCCATTATTATAAGGCTTCTCTCCAGATATTGTTCCATTATTCTGGATGATTTCTCTACAATTTAGCTGTAATTCCAGATTAGTCCTGGGAGTAGGTTGTTGTAGCTTGTACTTACTCCTCCACCATCTTGGATCTCCCTCCTATGACTGTTTTGTGACTGCAATATTGTACTTCTTAATTCCTCAACCCTTTTAATCCAGCTACCCAGACCTCCTCCCCTCTGATAACTATCAGTCTGATCTCTTTATCTATGGGTTTGCTTATATTTTGTTCATTTGCTTTTCTTTTAAATTCTACATATAAGTTAAATCATATGGCATTTGTCTTTCTCTGTCTGACTTTTTCATTTAACATAATACCCTCCAGGTCCATCCATGCTTTTGCAAATGGTAAGATTTCATTCATTTTATGACTGAGTACTATTTCATTATTACTCAGTAATATTTCATTATTATATAATTTCATTATTACCCAGTCATAAGTATATATGTACCATAGATTTTTTTTATCCACTCATCTATTGATGGGCAGTCTGATTGCTTCCATATCTTTGCTGTTGTAAATAGCAATGTAATGAACATAGGGGTGCGTATATGCTTTCAAAGTAGTGTTTCAGGTTTCTTTGGATGTATAACCAAAAGTGGAATTGCTGGGTCATAAGAGAGTTCCATTTTTAATTTTTTCAGGGTTCCCCATACTACTTTTCACAGTGGCTAGACCAATCTACATTCCCACAAACAGTGTACAAGCATACCCGTTTTCCACATCCTTACCAACACTTTTTGTTTGTTGATTTATTGATGGTAGCCATTCTAACAGTTGTGAGGTGATAACTCATTATGGTTTTAATTTACATTTCTCTGATGATTAGTGATGTGGAGCATCTTTTCATATTTCTTTTTTTTTAATTATTTTATTGTTGTTGATCTATATGTCCTCTTTGGAGAAGTCTGTATTTAGGAGCTTTGCCCATTTTTTAATTGGATTGTGTTTTTGCTCTTGAGTTTTGAAATTTCTTCATAAATTTTGAATATAAATCCCTTCTGTATAAATTTTGAATATAAATCTCTTATCAGATAAATCCCTTAGCATGTATGTTCTCCCTTCAATGGGCTGTCTTTTTATTTTGTTGATGGTTTCTTTACTGTGCAAAAACCTTTTAGTTTGATATAGTCCCATTTGTTTATTTATGTATTTATTTTTGTTTCCTATCAGAAAACAAAATACATTGCTATGGGCAATGTCTGAGATTTTACTGCCTATGTTTTCTTTTAGGATTTTTATGGTTTCAAGTATAACATTTAAGTCATTAATCCATTTTGAATTTATTGCATGTTGCATAAAAATGTGGTCTGGTTTCACTTTTTTGCTCTTATCTGTCCAATTTTCCCAGTACCACTTATTGAATAAACTGTCTTTAACCCATTGTATGTTTTAGCCTCTTTTGTCAAATATTAATTGACTACAAAGGTGTGGTTTTATTTCTGAGCTCTCTATTCTGTTCCATTTATCTATTTATCTCCTTTTATGCCAGTAACCTGGCTGTTTTGAGTACTAGGGTCTTGTAGTACTGTTTAATATTAGGTAGCGTGATTCCTCCAACTTTGTTCTTAGTTTTAAGATTGCTGTTTCTATTGAGGGTCTTTTGTGGTTCTATATAAATTTTAATAATACTGTTTCTAGTTCTGTGAAATAGGCCATTGGTATCTTGATAGGAATTGTGTTGAATCTGTAGATTGCCTTGGGTAATATAGACTTTTTACTATGTTAATTCTTCCTAACCTGAACACTATATATGCTTCCTCTTATTTGTATGTTCTCTTTCTTTCTTCAGTGTCTTATAATTTGCCAAGTACAGGTCTTTTACATCCTTGGTTAAGTTTATTCCTAGGTATTTTATTCTTTTTTGTAGTAATTGTAAATGGAATTATTTTCTTAATTTCCCTTTCTGTTAGTTCATTATTGGCATTTAAAATGCAATTGATTTCTGGCCCTGGCTGGTGGGCTCAGTGGATTGAAAATGGCCTATGAAAAGAGGGGTCACCAGTTTGATTTCCAGTCAGGGCACATGCCTGGGTTGTGGGCCAGGCCTCCAGTAGGGGGTGCTTGAGAGGCCACCACACATTGATATTTTTCCCCTCTTTCTCTCACCTTCCCTTCTCTAAAAATAAATAAATAAAATCTTTTTAAAAAGTAAAAAATAAAATCAAATGCAACTGATTTCTGGATATTAATTTTGTATCCTGCTACTTTGACAAATTCATTGATCAGTTCTAGTAGTTTTTTGGTGGAATCTTTATGGTTCTCTATATACAGTATATGTATCTGCAAATCATGACAGTTTTACTTCTTTCAAATTTGGATGACTTTTATTTCTTCTTCTTGTCTGATTTCTGTGGCTAGGGCTTCCACTACTGTGTTTAATAATAGTAATGAAAGCACACATCCCTGTCTTGTTCTCAATCTTAAGGGGAATGCTTGTAGTTTTTGCCAATTGAGTATGATGTTCACTCTGGGTTTTTTTATATATGGCCTTTATTATGTTTAGGTATGCTCCCTCTATTCCCACTTCACTATGTGTTTTTATCATAAACTGGTGCTGGATTTTATCAAATGCTTTTTCTGCATCTATTGATATGATCGTGTGGTTTTTATTTTTCATTTTGTTTATATGGTGTGTCATGTGTAATGATTTACAGATATTGTACCATTTTTGCATCCCCCAAAAGAAATCCCACTTGATCATGGTGTAATATCTTTCTGATGTATTACTGTATTCAGTTTGCTTATATTTTGTTGAGGATTTTAGCAACTATATTCATTGAGGATATTGGTGTATAATTTTCTTTCTTTGTAGTGTCTTTATCTGGTTTTGGAATTATGACAACTGTAGCCTTATAAGATGAGGTTGGGAGTTTTCCCTTCTCTTGAAAACTTTGGAATAGTTTTAGAAGGAGAGGTGTTAGATCTTCTCTGAATATTTGGTAAAATTCACCTGTGAAGCCAGGTGGTCCAAGGCTTTTGTTTGTTGGGAGTTGTTTTGATTACTGCTTCAATTGTACTAGTTTTATTCTGTCTATTCAGATTATTTAATTCACCCTGATTTAGTTTTAGAAGATTGTAATGTTTATATGAATTCATGCATTTTTCCAGATTGTCCAATTTTTGGTGTATACTTGTTTGTAATATTTTCTTACAATCCTTTGTATTTCTTTGTCACTTGTTACCTTTCCTCTTTCATTTCTGATTTTATTTATTTGAGTCCTTTCTTATTTTTTCTTGATGAGTCTGGTTAAATGTTTGTCAATCTTGTTTATCTTTTCAATGAACAAGCTCTTGGATTCATTGATATTTTCTGTTGTTTCTAAGACTCATTTATTTCTGTTCTGATCTTTATTATTTCCTTCCTTCTACTCACTTTGGGTTTTATTTGTTGTTCTTTTACAAATTCCTTTAAGCATAAATTTAGACTGTGTATTTCAGCTTTTTCTGCTTTCTTGATACAGGCCTGTAATTTTAAGAATTTCCCTCTTAGAAATCAAGAAAGAAATCAAAGCACTGCTTTCTTCATGTCCCACAGATTTTGGGATGTTTTGTTTTCATTTTCATTTGTTTCAAGATATCTTTTGATTTCTTTCTTGATTTCATTGTTAACACATTCATTTTTAGTAACATTATTTAGCTTCAATATCTCTGTGTATTTTCAGTTTTCTTCTTGTGGTTGATTTCTGGTTTCATAGCTTTGTGGTCAGAGAACATGCTCAGTATGATTTCAGTCTTCTTAAATTTATTGAGGCTTGTTTTGTGTCCTAATATGTATGGTCTGGTTTAAAAAATGTTCCATGTGCACTTGAAAAGATGTATGTACATTCTGCTGCTTTGGGGAAAATGCTCTGAAGGCAGTTAATTAAATCCATTTGATCTAGTTTGTCATTTAAGGCTGCCATCTTCTTATTGATTTTCTGTCTTAAAGAGCTATCTATTGATGTCATTGGAGTATTAAAATCCCCTACTATGTATTTCTGTTAGTCTTCGTTCATGTTCATCAAGATTTGCTTTACATACTTAGGTGTTCCTATGGTGGGTTCATAAATTTTTACTAGGGTTATATCCTCTTGTTGATTGTTTCCTTTATCATTATGTAATGTCCTTCTTTGTCTCTTACTATAGCCTTGGTTTTAAAGCCTGTTTGTCAGCTATGTGTATTGCTTCCCCAGGTTTTTTTTTTTCCATTTGCATGCAATATTTTTTCCATCCCTTTACTTTCAGTCTGTGTATATCTTTCATTCTGAGGTATATCATTGAAGATATCATATATATGGGTCTTGTTTTCTTATCCATTCAGGTACCCTATATCTTTTGATTGGAGTATACCATTTACATTTAAAGTGATTATTGATAGATATGTATTTATTATCATTTTATTTTTTAACTATGTTCATCCATCCTTCTCCTTCTCTTTTCCTTCCTTCCCTCCCCTTCTCTTCTTCCTCCTCTTCTTTTTAACATTTGTTGTAATACTGATTTGGTGGTAACAATCTCTTTTAGCTTTTTCTTGTATGGGAAACTGTTTATTTATCCTTCAATTTTAGATGATAGCATTGCTGGGTATCCTTGGTTATCCAGCAGTAGCCTTGGTTGTAGGTGCTTGCTTTTCATCACTTTTAGTATTTCATGGCAGTTCCTTCTGGCCTGAAATGTTTCTTTTGAGAAATCTGATGATCATCTTAGGAGAGCTTCTTTGTAGGTACTTAAATGTGTTTCTTTTGTGTCATTTAAGATTCTCTCTTTGTATTTTAGTTTTGCCATTTTAATTATGATGTGTCTTGGTTATGTGCCTCTTTGGGTCCATCTTTTTTGGGATTCTCTGTGTTACCTGGACTTGGGTGACATTTTATTCACTAGGTTAGGGATGTTTTCGGTCATAATTCCTTCAAATAGGTTCTTACTTTCTTGTTCTCTCTCTTCTACTGGTACCCTGATGATGTGGATGTTGTTACGCTTCATGTTGTCCCAAAGGTCCCTTAAACTACCCTTATTTTTTAAATTGTTTTCTTTTTGCTGCTCCGAACGGTGTTTTTTTCTTTTTCTTCCAAATCACTGATTCAATTCTGTGCTTCATCTCACCTTATGTTTATTCCTTCCAGTGTATTGTTTCTTTAAGATATTGCATTCTTTATTTTTGAGTAGTTCTTTTCTATGGTTTCTATGTCTTTTTTTCATGCTGTTGAGCATCCTTAGTTTTAACTATATCTGATAAATTGCTTGCCTCCATTTTATTTAGCTCTTCTGCAGAATTCTCTTGTTCTTTCATTTTGAGCATGTTTCTTTGTCTCCTCATTTGGACTGCCTCTTTGTATTTGCTTCTATGTATTAGGTAGATCTGTAAAGACTCTGGTGCAGACCTGTGTTAGATGTTGCTTGTGAGTGGCCCTGGGAAACCTGTTTGGAACTAACAGCCTTTGGCTCCCTCTGTTGGGCCTGGGTGTATGCAGAAAGGGCCAAGTTGTGTACCAAGCCCGGCTTTTACCAACACCTGTCTTTGGGGAAGGTCAGCTAAAGTTTTAGAGCTCCAAGAGGTCCATGTCTAATAGTGCATGCTGCCTATTAGGCTCAGTCACTGAAATTATCTCTAGCTGTACTCCAATATAGGGCTTAAGGTCCACATGTTGAGGCAAGAGGTATTCCTGTGGGTCGGGTATTGCTCCCCCACACTGATGCCACATAGAAGGGAGAAAGACGGCTTCCACAGTATATCCCATAACTGAGCATTGGGATCCTGGCAGGTGATCCTTTAGCTCTCCCCTCAGAGCTGCCAACCTCAGACTCTCTTCACTTGACTCTAGTTTACTCTGCCCTCCTTCTGCCAGAGCCTAGGGTAGGTGGCTGCAAACAAAATTTTGTGTTGGTCCATTAATAGGGTGTCTGCATCTGTAGCCATCTCTTCCTGGCAGACAGAATCGCTATTGCTTTTCACGGCCAAATGTTATGTGGATGCTTTTCCTGTTTCTGGTGCTCTAGGTTGGGGAGCCTGGCTTGGGGTTTAGATCCCACACTTCTCAGGGGAACCTCCTGCAATTAAGATATGCCTCCAGTACTTCAGCTGTCATCCTTGGGTGTCTAGCCAGCCCTCTCATGCTTCTGCACTTCCTACCAGTTTGAATTGTCTTTTCTGTAAGTCTTTGGTTATAAGGCTTCTCTCCAGCTATTCTTCAATTGGTTATTAAGTTTGATTTTTCTGTAATTTAGTTCTAATTCCAGTTTGGTTTTGGGAGAAGGTTAGAATAGCTTTCACCTAACCTGCCATCCTAGGAGGTTTAGATAATCCTGTTAGACACTGTGACATCAAAACTATGGTCATCTTCCTCTCCCTTCTTCTCTCCTTGGGTGATCAACTTTGTATTACACTGTACAGCTCACCGCTGCACTTGTCTCAGTCACGTGTTCTTCTTGATCACTCAAAAACCATTCATAATGGCCAATGGGAATACGCATATTTCAGGTACCCACTTGGCACTGTGCACAGCTCTTACACTTTGCTGATTCTGTTCCCTATGCTGTTGTCATCCGTGGAGTGTTGTGCACACCCTCTTGGGTTGCGTTGATGAACAAATTGATAGTGAAGTAGTGTTTTGGGGCCCAGAAATTGGCTACATATTTCCTGTGCAGTAAACTTGCAATTGTATAAC
>PVKU01009274.1:0-63601 GCA_004027475.1 Anoura caudifer
GGGACAGGCTCTGGTCTGACTTTCACTTTCCCCTGCAAGGTCATTTGTTCAGTCCCAATGACCCAGGATGTCTCTGTCACTCTTTGAAGAATTACCCCAATATTTGTCACTACATCAAAAGGAACATGCTGATCCACATTTTCTTTGCAAACCCACCCAGTCTTTCCATGCTTTTTCAAACATCAGCGACACACAGCACTTTAATAGTGGCTTTGTCTCCCAGGGACATAGGTCCTGACTTCCCTTACTGAGGCCTTTCTGCACCTGCTTCATGAACGGCTCTGTGCGAAGTGCAATCTGAGAATAAGAAGCAACAGAGGCCAGTTCCTGGGGCTTCTGGGAACAACGCACCAAAAGAAATCATTAAACCCATAGACATGTCATACTACAGGTAAACTACGGAACGAGGTGTTAATGACTCATAAAGCTCGGTCTTCAACCCAGCCACTCTTCTCGGTGCCAACCCCCCACAGGACCATGGAGTAGGCACAGGTACCGAGAACTGCATGCAAGACTGAATGCACCACCTTCACCCTAAACTTGCAGCGCCTCTTCTGTTTCCCGGTCCGTCGGTGGCTTCCCCATGGGCCGGCTGTCCCAGGAAAGTGCTCCCGTATCATAGCTGTACTAGTTCTGCCCCAATTCCTTATCCCGTCGGTTCGTCCTCCCTGAAAGCTGCCACTCCGCCACTCCACTGTCACTGACACCGCCATCACGCCTCCAGGGGCCACTGGCAGGCGCCTCCCCACTCCTCTCTTTTCTGCCCGTGCCTCCTCCCCAGCCCCTCCTCACAGAGTAGCCAGTGATCCTTTATTTATTTATCTTTTTATCCTCAACCAAGGACTTTTTTTTTCATAGAGAGGAAGGTGGGCAAGGAGGGGGGGGAGGGGAGAAACATCAATCGATTGCCTCCTGTACATGCCCAGACTGAGGATCGAACCCACAAATCAGGCATGTGCCCTGAGCAGGAATCGAACCTGCAACCTTTTGGTGTATGGGATAACACTCCAACCAACTAAGCCACACAGGCCAGGGCATCAGTGACCTTTTAAAATAATACCAATCCGCCCTGGCTGGTGTAGCTCAGAGGATTGAGCACGGGCCTGCGAACCAAAGAATCGTGGTTCAATTCCCAGTCAGGGCACATGCCTGGGTTGCAGGACAGTTCCCAGCAAGGGACGCATGAGAGGCAACCATACATTGATATTTCTCTCCGTCTCTCCTTCCCTTCCCCTCTAAAGATAAATAAAATCTTTTTTAAAAAGTTTTAAAAAATAATAATACCAATCCGTTTATGTCATTTTCTGCTAATAAAGCTTTCATAAATTTCCATTGCACATATTACAATCCCCCACTGTGCTCCAAGCACATTGGCTGCCTCCCAATCCTCATACATGTGAAGTCCCTTCCTGCTGAAGGTCCTGCCCACGAGCTACCTCTTCATGGTGGCTCTCTCTCTACGCTCCGCCACCCCACACCTGCCACCCACAGAGATCCTTGTCCTCCTGCCTGAAGGTCACTGCTCCAGGATGCCCTTCCCTCCCCCTGCAGGTTACAAGATCCCTCTTGTCAGACCCTCCCCCCATCTTCTGCTTCATAAGGCTTATTAAAATTTGAGGTTATCATGAAGTTCCTTGTTTGTGTTTGTTCCTGTCCACCAAGTAGTCACTACTGTAACTCCAGCATCTAGCACAGGGCCTGGAGTACACAAAGTGTGGAATAAATATTTGTTGGATAAAATAATGAATGAATAAGTAGGCAAATGCAATGGGGTCACAGGTAAGGCAGAGATGGTTTCAAACAGAACCTACTGGGTGCTCGCTCTACCCCCAAATCGGTGTGCCCAGCACCCCTGCACCTGGAGCAAGTGAAAAAGGGACAATCCTGTTGAACGTATTCACTCATGGGATCCTCTCCAATTATTACAACTTCTAATTCTGAAGTAAGTCAGACCTGAAGAAAAGTTGCAAGAGCGATACCAAGAATTCCCATAGACTTTCACTTAAACTCCTCAAATGTTAACATTTTACGATGTTTGCTTTCCCAATTTCTGTGTTTTTGAACCATTTTAGAATACACTGCAGACATAATGACCTTTATTTCTACATCAGTGTGTACTTCCTAAAAACAAATGGCATTTTTCTTCTTATATGACCACAGTACAGTTATCACAAGTTAAAAAAAATACTATTCATTAATCTAGAACTTGTTCAGAAGTTGTTAATTGCGCCGTGCATGTCCTCTATAGAAAAAAGATTATATGCGTTTTTGCTCTGGGAGTCGATCCAGGGTCACGTGTTGAAGGTTTTGTCGGGTCCCTTCGGTCTAGTTGAACCTGAAACAATGCCTCAGGCTCCCTCTGCCTTTCATGATGGGGATGCTTCTGAAGAACACAGGCCAATTATTCTGTAGAATGCCCTTCAGTGTGGGTTTGTCTGGCGTTCTCTCATGATTAAACTCAGATTGCGCATCTTGGAAACGGGCAGCCCACCGAAGGGCTGGTGTGTTCTTAGGGACCACATCGGGAGGTACCTGCTCTCTCTGGTCCCATTATTGGTGTTGACTGTGATCACTTGGTTAAGCAGTTGCTATTTTTCCTTTTACAACTCATAAGTGCTTAAGAGAAAATACTTTGAGGTTATCTAAATATAATGATAACCAACATTTTTGTTTTTAATTAGCCGACTCTACACTGTGGTTCTGATTCATAAGAACTTGAGAAAATGTGTGAGGCCGGCTCACATGTTATGAAATCACTCATGGTGCAACGTCTCCCAGTGTAATCGGTCTATTAACGTTCTTCTTCACCGCCTCCTCTCATGTACTCAAAGAAAGAAATCTCAGATGCTACTGGGAAAAGAGCAAAACAACATGTCTAATCTCACTCCTCATTCACCAGATGAGAAAGCTGAGGCCCAGGCAAGCTCAGTGACTCACCTACGGTCAGAGAGGTGTTCGGTAGCAGGCCTGGGAATACTTGCAGGCTCACTGTGGAGCAAGAAAGGCAAAAAGGCGGCTCCATGCCCTTCAAACGTACAAGCCCCTTGGGCACACCGGAGTCCAGGGCAGCCTTGCCGTGGCCATTTGGGACAGTGCTGGGATTCCTACCGAGCCCCAGGATAGGGCCCAATGTCTCCCACAAAGCCACTGCAGCTCCTAGGGAACCCCAACAGCTCCCGGCCCCACCTGAGGCCTCTCCCTGCTCTCACTTCCTTCTTTCTCTTTTTTTCTTCTCTCTTGGAGACACTCAAGTCATTCCACAAGCAAAAAAATAAAGTCTCATAGTCTTGCCTACAGTGGGCTCCTAACTTTGAAGAACTATCTGCCCTCCCACCCGATAGTCTGGCCTCCTGTTTAATTCTAATCAATACATTTTTATGTGGTTTTTTTCCCATCAACAGAAGGGAGCTCTGTCATAATTGTATCATATTTTACTAATTTGAAAACAAGCTGGTAACCTGCCCCAGAGTGTTCTAGCCTGGACTATGCACTAGCGCAGAAGCGAGCAGTCTTCTCCACAATGCTCTGGGACTTTCTTTTCCGGGGGTGAGGGTGCTGTGCTCTCTAGGAACACAATAGCCATCAAGGGCGGGTTTCCGGGGCGGGGGGGGGGGGGGGGGGGGGGGGGGGGGGGGGGGGGGAGCGTCGACCTCGGCCTCTCGCCGGAGCACAGGGTGGCTCCAGGTGGCAGCTCGCCTGCTCTGCTGCCTCTGAGGAGCCATGGGGTGTCCTTGCCCATGCCACCGTCCCAGCCACTGTCCCCAGGAAATGCCTCTTGGTAAAAGCTATCTGTGGGTGCTATCTAGCGGAGGTGAGGACTCTACAGACATCCTGCACGCCCATTTTGTACAGACCATGTAGTGTTTCCTTCTTCCCACCGCCAGACAAGCACAGAAGGGTGTTTCAGCAAAGGGCTAGCCCTTCATCACACTTGAGATAAGCAAGGTATATTTTTAAAATCATGCAAGCAAAGGTGTTAATTGCTAGGAGTCAAAATTAGTAATTTTATTGAACTCTGACAAAGACAGGAAAATGTTTTCTGTGTTAGGAGAGGAGTGAGAGGTGCAGTGGAAGCTGGAGAGGCAGCGTGAGCAGCCGCTGAGTGTTTTTTTACTGAGTGTTCACCACGTACGGGGACCCGGCTGAATGCTCCACAGACAACCCCTCGGTGAATCCGCCGAACCCTTGTGGTGTTCGTAAAATACCCATTGTATTTTGTGTTGATGAAACACCCACTGTTGTAGAAAATACCTATTTTGTACAGAGTTAGCATCAAGTAAACAAGGCATTGGACAGCATCACAGACTTGACCTGAGGTTATAATCCCGTTCTGTGGGCACGGTGCTATGACCTTGGCGTGCGGACCACTGGGCCACTACTGCTGACAGAAGTACCAGCTCGCTTCTTCCCGGTCACTCCATGAGTGACACCGTCTTAATATAAAAATAAGAAACTCCTCAACCTATATGGGAACCTAAGATAACCGAGCATCACTGGGCTAGAAAACAGAAAGGTAACTTAATGGGCAGCTAAGGTTTCCACCTAAAGCATGCTCTGCTTTGCACGAGTGTGGTTATTTACCACGAGTCCTTGTGAGGAGAACAGCTATTAAGTTATTTAAATAAGGCACACACCTGTCGGCTGCTGTGACAAATTGCCAGCACTTTCACTTACGTGAAGTGTATGAAATCTCACTGACGTCACTGGAGCCCCGAGTGCTCCCTGGTTCTCTTTCAGTTTCTGCTGTTAGAGGGGAGAGAAGTTCAAGTTCTACTGCAGTGATGTAAATTCCCTTTTGAAATACCTCTGGAAAATCCAGTTTTGCTTAGGCTAAGGATTCCGAGAGTCATAAAACTGTATTCATTTCTCCTCCAAAACAGTTTTATTTAAAAAGATATCAAAATAAGAGAATGAAATCACGTTTTATCCCCGACATTCTTCATCGGGATGGCCTCCCTACAAGCTCCATCTACCTCCAGGAAGAGTGTATGACCTTAACGGTGACGAGAACAAAGTCTGCGCCCTGAACCCCCGCTCCAGCTGGCACCTGCTCTTGGTCCGCGTGCTAATCTCCGACGGACAGTGCTGGCACGGTGCTCGTTCCGAGAGAAAGTGGCTAATGTGTGCTCTTAGAAACGCTGGCGTCAGAGGAGGCATGATTCCAAAAGAGATCTTAGAAACAGAATCGTGAGGAGATGGGGGATGGCAGGCTAGGCGAGGAGAGCTGGGCCCCGGCCTTGCTTAGTGCCGTTACCCCGACGGCATTAGGACCGCAAACACGTGTAAATTAACAAGGGTCTGACAACTGTAAAAGTCACTGAAAAGGACAAAACGTACATATTAACCCACCCTTTACATTTCTGATGGCTTTCTAAACACAAACATGATTTTCAGTTTGGCACAAAGAACCTTATCTCGAAATGGTCATAAACCTGTTGGCCTGTCTGATTCTGCTTAGCAAGAAAAATTCCTTGCTAAACGCATTAGCATATTAATTGGCTTATATTTCAGACTTCGGAATAAAGATGTTTAGCGGGATTGTGCCCCCACGCAAGTGTCAGCAAACTGCACTCTCAGATACGATACTCACAGCTGTTGCCCGCCCTGCTGCCTCTCTGTCCAGCTGGGTGCTCTGGCTCCTTGTACGGAAACTGGAGAGTCGTGTCTAAGGTTCTGAACCCTTCTTTGAGGGAATGATGCTTGTAATACTCCACAAGCTCCTTCGGGGTGAAAAGAATAAAAGATAATTTTTAATAAGGTTCTGTTCTCAAACATATGGACTTGACATACAGATGTACGAGGACGATCGATCTGATGCTAAGTTTTCCATAAGCCCATGGATGAGTAAATACTGATCTGCGCGTACGCAGCACCTGCCTAATAATTGCTTTTGCTGCTCAGGCCATTTGTAACGTGAGCTCCCTGCTGTTATTCACGGACAGAGAACATCCTGCTCATCTTCCATCAGATGCGGTCAATGAAAAGAAACCGCACTGAACCTCAATTTCGGAGCAGCAATTATTGTTCTTATTTATGAAATACTTGCCTTTCTAGACAAAAATAAAGGGAACAGCTGTTTGCTGAATATATAGCAATTTCTAGTTTCCTGCATTTTTCTCTCAACATCGCAGAAAAAACAAACTGGATTGTCAACGCAGTTTTCCACGGTAAACCGAGGCTGATAAACCACAAATGCTACTTGACATTGCTTCTGGCTTATGCTGAAGTATAAGCGCCCGTCTCACGGCTCAGCCCACCCTCTGGCGCTCACGGAGGTCAATGACGTGGTCATTCCCATTTCCTTTAACACCGAATCTGTTCTAAACACATCCAAGCCTAATCTAATAACTTCCCACCATTTTTCCTACTGAAGTTTCAGGAAATTTCTTTTGAGATGCTGGTTTCATAGATTCCACACAAACCTGAATGCCTCTACTTGAAACAGAAATTAAATAATAATGACTTCATAATGGAAAAATGCATATTATTATCAAATGAGTACTAAAGATATAACATCTCTTACAAACACCTGATATGAAAATCAAAGCAAAATCCCTTTTAACTGAATTACCTGTTGCTTCTATTGCTGCACAATTGCTAAAAAACAGTGTAAAGCCAACTCATTTCTTCTCAAAATCACCCTGACACCAACCCAACATCTCCATTCAGTAGTGATGGTCAGAGTTCCCAAAACAAATCAATCGAGCCAAAAATCACCGGGAGAAGGAAAAGAGAATCGCCAATGACATATTAATCATTTATGACCGAACACAGATGAGTTGTGAAATGCACGGTGTGGGGATGTCAAGGGGTCACAAAGATTAGGAAGCCAAGGCCGACTCTCTCTCTCGGAGTTCTCACCCTTGGAAGAAAGTGAGGGATTCTGAGAGTTTAAAGGCAAGTCAGAACTTCCTGTTGCTCGTCCTTTTTGGAGGATAAGAGAAGACTGCGTGATGGAGACAGCCGGGCTCACACTGGGGAACACGTGAAATGTGAAGAGCCAGGAAGGAGGAGAGGACTATTGCAAGCAGAGCGTTCAGGCTGGGGACAGACATAAGGTGACAATGACCACGTGCACAGACACAAGGCCGCAGCGCTGGGCTAAGCACAGGAGAAAGCAAATGGACACTGCTCAGCTCCCACGTCTGTCAAACGGAGGAAACAAGCAATTTCACAGGTTATGGTGAGAACGGATGAAGTGCCTGGTACAGGTGACTATCCTCACAGCTGCTGCTGTCCCCCAACCAGGCCTTTCCATGGTTTCTCACATCTTCACACAGCGAACGACAGACGGTCCTTGTCCCCACTGATGCTCACGTCTCTGGGAGGTCAGTCAGCGGGTGCAAGGTCGCGCAGCTGGTGTCTGCCTCCAAAGCTGTGCTCTTAACTACATCACACGATTAGCAAATAGCACCTGGCAAATGCAAGTTCGCATGGCAGGAGAATGCAGGGAAGGAGCATTTGCTAAGAGTACGTGATGGGCCAGGAACTTTGTCAGCTTAGACCTGAGATGCTAGGCTGTTACACACATTGTATCTGTCACTTAAAATACACACACACACACACACACACATATTTCTTCCTTCCTTGGACCCAGATTACAGGGATCCTTCATGAAGCAAGGGAATTTGGAATCTGACCCATTTAAAAAGGAGGAGGAGGAGGAGGGAGGGAGACAAAATACCAGATAGAAATGTACACATCCTCAAAATGGTTTGAATGATTAGAATAAGGCATTTGTATTTTAGTGACTTAACATGGTTTGCAAAGGCAAGGTTGGAATTAAATTCTGGAGACTGATACTACTACATAAAAATTTTTAAATGAAGGGAACATTTAGCAAGGTCTCCAAAAGAGCTATGCACTTGTGTACTTCGTGATGGTGACGATGTACATGCTGTCGGGGGCTGTTCTCTCAGGCAAGTGACCTCAATGGAGCATAACAGCTTCTTTAGTAAAAATACAAAAATAAACCTGAAGGTAATAAGCCAGTAACTTTGAACTGCTGCATAAGTTTGTTATAGTTAATGTGAATTTCATGTGTATTATGAATTAGTATGAATCAAAGTTCTTGCAAAGTTGGCCAGAAGCCCCAGGACCCTACGAATGAGTAAGCTGCAGAACGCTTCTTTACCACCTCACTACGCGTGTGATAGATTTCAGTTCCATTTTTACGGTCTTCTGAGGGTGAGTTTTCCTTCATGATTCCAATAGGCAGAATTAAATAGTGCCACCATGGGTCTTTCCAATGGATGCCTCTGTGCTTTCCGTGTTTGAGTCTAATCCACCCCCGCTTTAGCGGCCATTGACCTTCAGGTACTACAAGTAAACAAGAAGACTCTAAACAAAAGCAATGGCTCGGTTCTCCTTATCTCACACCGACACAGAGGTACCAGCAATTCAAGTCTCTCCAAAAAATAATGAGAGCCAGCCATTCCAGTTTCCAAGGCAACAGGCAATGGGGATGAGTTATAGACAGCATCTGGACATGAATTGTGTGGCATACATGACAATTAGAATGAACTTAATGTCTTGTCATCTGGATACAGAAATTCATTTAGAATTTGAATTTCTTGACTAGGAAAAACACAAATTTTTGATTCACCACGTTATGGAAGCCCAAGGGAAAAAAAGTTATAGTCTCAACCATTCAAGGCCAATCTTCTCTTTGAGGAACCGGCTAATTTAAAACAAGTTCTGGAGTCTGCTTCTGTTCTACATCCTTTCCAAATTAAAATTTAATTCCAGGCCCTAAGGAGCTTCACAGGTAGAAAAATATAACTCTACCATCGAAGATGGGCAGACAGTGAACTATTCTGAAGAAACAACCTCTCCAAACCACAGACCCTGCTTACTGTGAGAATTGGGCTATTGGACACGAACGTGAGAAAGGGGGACTCCATGAAGCTGGGTGATCCTGGCTCAGAGAGGCCCCCGGTGTTGCCAAATTGATGAACCTGCTGCCCACTTCCAAAGGAGCTGGTTACAGATAGGAGCCATCCCCCCTAGCATAGTATCTCCTAGTTTAGGTTCACAGGGCAGCACCATGGGGAGATTCTTGGCACAGACAGATGTACCAACTAAAGAGCATTTTAAGAAATGCACAGTCCTTTTTGAATTCTGCAAAAACACAGTGATTTCACATAGGAAGGACTCGACGTAAAAGTGTTCAACAAATGAGCGGAACTGTGGAGCCGGGGCAGCTCCAGACGAGTTCAGCTATGCCGGCATGTCATCACTTTCCACAGCCATCTGCCAAACCCGGCAAAGGTGTTTTTCTAAGGCCAGGACTTCCAGTTCCTTATCTTTCTTTCCTCTTACAGTTACAGTCATGAGTCACTTAACAATGGACACATTCTCAGAAACGCATCCTTCGGGCGATTTCATCACCCTATTGCACAGACGCCACCATGAGATCCAACCAGGCACAGGACTAGGACGCCACGGAGAGACTCTATGCAGGAGGCTGCTGCCGGCGCCACCTGGCGCAACCCAGCGCCCAGGTTTCAGCCAACTTCTCTTTTTTTTAGTAAACAAAAAGAGTGCACTCTGCAGTAATGTTTAAAAGTATAGTGTGTGCTTGAACTACTATCACAGTCGCTCCTTGTCATTATCGAGTACCGTGCATGCACGATACTTTTGATACGACTGGCCGTTTCTTTGCACCCGCACCACCAGACCCCGGAGTCATCTGCTGCACTACGACGTTAGGGTGGCTGCCACGTCAAGAGGTGACAGGACCTTTTCGGCTCCATTGTAATGTTATGGGGCCTCCATCATACATGAGGTCTGTCGTTGGCTGAAAAGTTGTTATGTGTACAAATGCACACCCCCCACCAGGGACCTGGCCCGCCACCCAGGCATGTGCCCTGACCAGGAATTGAACCAGCGCCCTTTCAATTTGCAGTCTGATGCTTAACCCACTGAGCCACTCCAGGGCTGCTATCGATGCTTAATCCCCTCCCTTGAACCCACTGTGCTGTGTGCTTCCTTACAGAAGATCCCCAGGTGCGGAGGAAAAAATAACAGGCATGGGTCTCTAGCAGCGGCATTTCTGATTCTTTATACCGACCGTATAAGGGTAGCTTGTTGTAGTGTGACAAGCACTTTTAATTCCCTTTCCGGAACATCACTGCAGAAACCTTCACTGCTCTCTGGTACAAATTATTTGAATTCTGGGTCTCTATTGCTTCTTATGCAGACAGCAACCAAGGATCTACCTCCGCTCATCTGGTTGCTTGTGGGATGACTGGCTTTTCGCATCGAGCCTTGGCTGCTTCAGGACTTCCTTGAGCTGAACCCAGGTGACACAAAGCTGAATTGTTTGGCCCTTCCCAGCAACGATACCTTTCATCCTCTTTGCTTGTCTTCTCTGAAGGGAGTTCTTTTTGTTACTTTCCAAGTCGGCAAGTCGGGAAGCCATCTCTGGCCCGACACAATCTTTCTGAAGCCTCAATCTGAGCTGTGAAATTGTGGAGCAGCCTCATTACCACCCGCAGAAGTCCTGCAGGCGCAAACTCAAGCTGGTGGGTCTTGCGGTGAAGAGGAGACCCCCCGCCCCATGCAGGCTTTGATCTCGTCTCAGCTGAGGCTGTCGCTCATTATTTGCACATCCCTTTGCCACCTGCCCCCCGAGGTTTTCATGTCAGGAAGCAGCTCAGGTCCAGGTCTCTCTGTTCCCACAGAAGGTAAGTCGCTGCCCGCAGCCAGGATGCCTGGATCTCTGCCCCCAATTTGACCGAGTTTACGTTTTCCAGGATGTGATCTTGCTGCCCAGCCTTCGCCTTTGAATGGGGAATGTGATATTTATGTCCAGAGATCTTTCTTACTTTTCTTTCAACTTGGGATGCTTCACTTTCCTAAAAACACTGAGTCCCGAAGTACCAAGTTTTCAGATAAGGCTTTCTGGCTGGCTCATTTTGCAAGGCTCTCTGACTCTCAGTGTAACTTTGGTGTTAACATCTGCAAAGTGCTCTGCGACGTTTTCCGGAAGGCTGCAGTTTCGTGTCATTTGATTGATGGTTCAATCAATGAGTGGTTCTTCCTGATGTTACTCAAAGTGCTCAGCGGAGCACTGCAAATGCATCTTATGTCCTGTATCCAAATTCCTCATTATCTAGACAATCTCTCAAACTTGACAAACAGACTTGAGACCACTTTTAAGGAAATATGAACTTTTTTACTACCAGCAATGCATACACAGTGTAATGAGATAAATGCACTGTTTATCCATAAAGTTAACAAAGTCCAGAAAATATCCACCCATTTTAATATGACACTTACTGAAGAAGATATAAGATATAAGAAACATGGTACATAGGAAATGACACCTAAGTCCCCTTCAAAGTAGGCACGTTGGGACCTCACACAGTTCTCCCAACCACCATCAGCTGCCTGGTTGTATTTTCCTGAATCTCAGCAATGCTCTGAAATCTGAAACCTCTTCCCTTTCAAAGAAGATTTGAGTTTGGGAAAAGCCAGAAGTCCCGGGGCGCCAAATCTGGGCTGTAGGGAGGCTGAGTTCCCTGGGTGATTTGATGTTTCTCAAAAAAACTCTGCACAAGATGTGATGCATGAGCGGGCATGTTGTCATGATGAAGCTGCCAATCACCAGTTGCCCATGGCTGTGACCTTCTAAATCACCTGAATAGTTTCCATGGAGGAATGTTCAAGCTTAACGCAAAATCTGATGCAGATTCATTGCTCTACTCGCTCAGTCATTTTGAATGCGACGGCTGCACAGTGCACATGCTCACTCAGCGGCGTCTATACCGCCCCCAATGACCAGGACAGTGAAGTCATCATTGTTCACACATGTGCATTCCAGTCCACTCTCCTTGGCCACCAGGTTATAGCTGTGTCACGCAAACCACTCTCATAATTATTTAAATTGTTAAAATTAATAAAATAATCTTTCTTCATGTAAAGCAAAAGAGACCTTTTTTCATGGTAACAATATACTATTTCAATTTAAATATAAAGTTCCTATGAGATTGTTGTATGGTAAAAATGTTGCCTTGTTATTGTTGAATTGTGCAAGCTAATGAAGAGGAACACAGATAATTTATGAAATAGCAAAAAAATAAAAACAGAAAAATTTCTATGTGACATTATATTGCATTTTGTATGAAATAAACCTGAATGTAAGGAGTGTTTTACCAATTACAATTGCAACTTTTATGTTATAATTTTAAATACCTTCCTCTACCTGAATGAGGAGACAGAGGCAGAAGGAGGAAGAGGAGGGCGGAGATGCACATTAAACATTTGCTGGGTTTCATCAAATGCAAGGCAAAACTCGCGAACAGCTGAAAGTTGGCTGCATTTGAATTTGCCTATTACTCTTGAGTCATTAATAGTGTAGACTCTGAAATATTATCTAAAACTTGCAAACTTGCCCTGACCAGTCTGGCTCAGTTGGTTGGGCATAGTCCTGCAAAGTGAAAGATTGCTGGTTCAATTCCTGGTCAAGGCACATGCCTGGGCTGCGGGTTCAGTCCCCAGTTGGGGTGTGTACAAGAGGCAATAGATCAATGTCTCTCTCTCACATCAATGTTTCTCTCCCTCTCTTTTTCCCTCCTTTCCCCTCTCTCTAAAAATAAATAAATAAAATCTTTTAAAACCAATAATAAAACTTTCAAACTTCATTTACAATAAAAACCATGACTAGGGCAATATAAAACTACTGGAATTCTTAAAACTGGAATTTTCAGGATCTGCTACAAATTTGTAGTATGATTTTCTTTAAACAACTTTTCAGTGAGCAGAATTTCCATGAAACTATAGAATTAAACTGACCTTTCTAATAAGGGAAAAATAAAGACCACAGATTGAAAAGAGCTAATCAATGCTTACCATTAAACTTTTAAATTTTCTATTTTCTGCAATGTGAAATAAGCCATCTCTGGCTACAATCTTGATGTGCTTTGCTTCATTATTGTACCTGTGGGCAATGAATAACTTATGAATATAAATGTGTTTTTAATCAGTAGAAATCAATAATTACCGGAGGGCATGCCCCAATAACGTTACAGGAATTAATTCGGAAGACAAAATATATACCTATGCCAATACACTGGTGACAGCTAATTAACAAAACGTATTTACTGGACTGGTTGAAGATACAACCAACATTCGAAGTGGGAAGGGAGACGACATCTGACCAACCACCATGCCCCATTCCTTTAGTAAGTTCCATGGGAGAATGCAGAAAAACAAATAAAACAAAACCTAGTAATTTACACTCTTAGAATTTATTAAAAACATACACACACCAAGTCACCAAAATACAACGTTATGAAAGAGACCTGATATGCCAATTAGCAGCCTGTAACACTTAATACTGGTTTTCTAACAGGTATTTTCGAGTATTAAGGAACTGTCTGGCCAGAAGCCTCATTTCCCCTGTAATTAGAACCTTGGTTTTCCACTTGGGTGTTGTACGTGTCAGGTGGTCTGCGCAACTATGAAAACAGGAAATCTATTTCTGTAAAAGTCCTCATCCTACTTACTTGATGCTAATTGCATATTCTCCTGACTCTTTGGTCCGGTGCCTCACCAGGTAAGTACTGTTGACCCTATTAATAAGTTCAGTCTCTGCCTGCAGCCTCTCCATAGCCCCAGCATACCTGTAAGAAACAATCACACGGAACAGTTGCATAAGGTACCTGGAAGAGAACAGAGGCTAAAAATAAGCACCTGTCAGGATTTTAATTTAGTGGCAGATCTGAGCTCTTTTGGCTGCTGTAGCAACTAATTAAATTGCTTAAAAAAATAATGCAGAGAAATGTCCTTAAATTCTCCCAAGCACAGATGTTCTACACAGCTAACAAGAGTAAAGTGAATGATGCTTAATCCGCAGGAAGCACCCAGAAAATATTTGTCAGATAAATAAATGAGACAGAGAGAGGAGCCTACAGGCACTGGGTTAGAAAGAGTGTGGCAGGGAGTTCAGGGAGGGATGGCCCTGTGCAAGACACACTCACAATTGCACACTCACACACAGCCCCAAGACGTCACCTTTTCTATGTGCACTATGGAAGGAAATCGACTTTGAACATCTTTTTTCAAGAAAAGTCCAGTAACAATTTAAGTTATTTTTAAAAATAATTTTTGGATATAAGATTAATTCTTGTAGTCCATACTTTTGATAAGCAATTTTCCTAAGCAATTAGCAGTACTAAGTAAAAATATGTTTTTAGAAGATTTTTTCAAAACCTGAATTCAGTTCTTCATAAACTATGTTGGCTTAGACATATTCAAATTCCATACCAACAACAATATAATAAAAGGCACAAATTCAATGTTAAAGTAGTCTTTAGTGACCCTTTTCAGCACATATAGGCTTAGTTAGCCTTTACTGACAAACTATATCAGAAACTTGAGATAATAAAAGATAAAGAAAACAGTTTTATGTTTAGACTGGCTCTCTTTCAAAGCTATTCATGAATTAATACTCCAGAAAAATGCTCTGGTTTACATGTAGACACATGTAACTTGGTGTAAATACTCTACTGTACTATACTACACACTAAATATTTATTTAAAACAGACACAGTGAGCATTCGACAAAAGCGGCTGAAAGAGGACAGGTGAGCTTTCCATCAGGAAAGCAGAGCTGAGGGCATTTGACGCCGACGGCACCTTGGGTTAAGAGCAGAGTTATGAAGACACATGAACTATTAGCGCCTCGTCTGATCCGACTCACACCCTCCTCCTTAATCCTCGCTCTTACGACCTCTTCTCCGCTAGCCTCCAGCATTCCCCAAGCTCCTCCCGGGCTTTTCAGAGACTGTATTCCTGCCTGGAGAACATTCTCTATCAACACCCCCTCTTCTGGGCCCTCGGGTTCAGAGAGAGGTCGTCTCTGACCATCCCGTCTAAAGAACGTGCCACATTGCTCACTCTCCACTCCGTTCCGCCCATCACAGGATCCCAGGCATTTGCCATTGCTATGGTTATACAACAGAAAATAACCTGAACGTGCTAGAAACATCCGACAACTCAGGTGTCCTCTGCGCTTACGAGCTGACCTGGTACCCTATCCGTGCGGAATACTTCATTCATGTACATATCCTCATACCTAACGGGTACGCGTACACTTCACAGGCAAGAAAATGCGAGTAGATGCAGCCATTTTGAGAGGAAACAAACACAAAATTCAGGGACACGGATATAAGTAAGAAGACACGCCCACTTCTCCCTTTGACAGGCGGTGCAGCTCTGTACCGAGGGCATGACTTGGACCCTGGCTCTAGCTCACAAACTGCACAGCCGGGACCTTTGTTGCCTCGTCTGTAGAAAGGAAAAAACAAACCTTCCTTACGGTGATGTCAGCAAAGCAAAATTAAACGGAGGTGTCAGCATACGTTAGTCATTATCATGCGATGCTCACGGCCACTCTGGATCCTGCATGACCTCCTCCTGGTCACAGACATCGCCGCCCCTACACACATCCGTCTAAAAGGCCCTGCTGGCCACCCGCGTCACTCCCTTGCTTCGAGCACAGTAACTCCAGCCCCCCAAGTGGTAAGTGAGCGCCATACAGACCCCAGATGTCAGATGTGAACACACCTTGCTCCTCCCCTGAGCCATGTTATAAATCACATTTTCCCCCACTACCTACTATTCTTTTTTTAAATCTGTTCTCTACTATTCTTCCTGGGCTAACTTTTAGTTTCAATGAAATCATACTTAATGTCTTCCCTGCTTCACAACACCTACTTTTCGAAAATGCAAGATGCCTATTTGCTTAGGTCCCCTTCCTGTCTGTGGCCATCACAGACTTTAAACCCACCGTCCAGGGCATACGCATGTGCCCACGCACACACCACTCCAATAAAGTACGGAAAGGTCAGCAATACATCAACTCATTGCCGCATTCCGCTGCATCTGAGAACACCTCCATCCAGCAAATGGAAATGGAATGTGGATCAGCCCCACACACGGAAGTGTCCTCGAGCTGAGGGTGTGGCATCTCCACTTAGCTGCGTAAGCATTTTTAATACTTACCAGGGTTGGCAAGAATAATCTACTGGTTTGGGCACCTAGGATATAAAAAGGCAAAAATAGATTAAGTTTACTTAAGGGAAGCTTTTAGAAATCAATCGTTAACTCAGTCCGGCTGACTCAGCACTACCGCCCCAAGTAGCACAGCCCAGGAACCGTGCACTGGCAATTCTGTACGGGGTGAACCACGGTGCGTGCCAGATGAGCAGGGAATAATTCGTCCTGCTTTAATTCGCTCTTTCATTAATTTTACTGCCACTGTACCTCCAAGGGGAGCAATAACCAGAGAAATATGAACTGGGAACTTTTGGTATTTATTATCAAGGCACTGTAATCCTATTGCAGAAAATTAAAAGGAAAATGTTAGCAAAACCAGCCAGCACCCCGCTTTCCTGAAGTCTGGGGAAAGAATGTGCGCTGCACATCAGCTCTGACTTTGTACCACAAGTTCTGCCCTCTGGCTTGTGAAGGCTACCACCTGGGAAACCTCTGGTTCATGGAAGTGCCATGGAAAATATCCCTTCTCCTTTTTCTCCTATAGAGCTTTGCAAGAGAGAACAATATTACATTTCCTATGCTAACAAAGAAAGAAAACCTCTGGTTGATCATGGAAACCAGGAAGTGAACAAAGCCAACGCAGGGATGCTAACAGATGTTAGCATCCAATAACGTACACAGTACGCAGAGACGGACAACGCTGACGAACTGCTAAGACAAGCCCGGGAGTGCAGACAGGTTGTCTCGCGTGCAGAGATTTGTCATGAGCCATGTGAGTCTTTGGCGCCATGGGATCCCTGGGCCTTGTTTACATCCAGTGACTAAAAATTCTGTTACCATCATTCTAACAATAATAACGACCATATTTTAGCGGTCCAGCCAACGGGAATATGTTTGTTTTCATAATAGGCTGTTACTCTTCTGTCCTTTCAGATTAAGGGTTCGCTTTCTGTCCAGAACAGCTCTAAAATTATCAACATTTAAATATTTTGAACCAAGGAGCTATATTTCTAATTTCACCACCTGTAAAATCCTGATACATTGCAAATAATATCGGAAGTTACACCCCTTCCAATCCTGCAAATATTTTCTTAGGCCTCTGTGTTTTCACAAATAGAAATCAATCTGCAACAGTTTCCACTTTGATAATAAGATATACACGGCCTCAGAAATTTGATGGGAAAAGTACTTCTGCCTTCCCTCACCCTCTCCATGGTCTGCAATGTATGCTTATTCCTGAGTCGACCTCTCCCCACTTCCTTCACGGGTGATTTGGGTCCTGTCTGGACAGACATTTCTTATATGAGACCACAGATCACTCCCTTCTGGATACCCCCCATCTCGGAACATATCCGCATTATTAACCATTTTTCCCTAGTGCCTTTTTCTGCCTTTATCACAGGTAGCGGCGAAACTTCTACTCCATAGTAGTTTCAAAACACATTTCACCGGGATTATGGCATATAAACTGTATAAGGCATGTGCTTCTTCCTGCAGCACATCTCACGAAAGTTAGATGGGACGGTTAGAGGTGCACTTTCCACCCTTCGCTTAGAGTTGCTTCGGTCTCAGAGCTGGTGTGAATCCCAGCTCACACCTGGGATGACTGCGGATCTCAGGCTGAAAATTCTTACAGGGAAGTGCTTTGTTTTGCTTCCCGACCAGACGCCAGAAGAAGACAGGCTTATCTTCTGCGGGGCGGTTTTCTTCCTGCTCACCGCCTGAGGGGCCCTGGCTGGCACAGGCGCAGCCACGTTAGCCCTGGGCGGTGGCTCGGGGCTCTGTCCCCAGTCACCAGATTGCCAGAGTGACGTGGTCTCATTCACATTCCTCTCCGTCCCAGGTTCCTACCTGTGCCTCTCAGCACTTTGGGAAAGGATGGACGTGTCGCAAAAATACTGCATTTTATTTATAGAGAGTCAAAAACGTTAACAGTTTTGTAGGAAAATCCACCCTGAACACCAAGGAATGGTGATAAAATAATGTTGCCCCTAAACAGAAAATTATAAATCTCATAAACCACTAGACATTACGTTTATGTTATTTTCACCCATAATATTTGAGTAAATACTCACTCATTCTCCTTGTATCTACCTAATGTGTTCAATATTTTCAGAAAATAACATTAAATAAACAGTAATGACAAGACTAAAACACAATAAAATGTATTCAGAGATGGCTGAACGCATTGCGACTTCCACTCTTTCTGGCACGCTCTCAGGCGCAGCAGTTCAAGTGCAATCTCTCTCCGTTACCCAGCGTGCCTGGGAATAGATTAGACCCTACCGTCTCACCTCAGTGGGGAAAGAGAAATTTGTACTGTGTATCTGATCTGTAGCTTTGGTTATTCTGTCAAAAACCCTGGAGACAATTTAACTTTGTAAATTCTACTAGGTTAATTTTCCCTCTTGCCTATTATTCCCCTAACTTTCAAAAATATTTTCTGATGATCAAATCATAATGATTTTGGAATTTTAATAACACTGGCCATACTATTTAAATGTGAAATAATACGATCACTCCAGAAAATATTAATAAAATTAACAATCAACCAGGTCCGTATCCACTGTACACTCTTGCACAATTACAGCCTCCAAAACAAAAGGTAAGAGACAAAATACTCCTACTTACGCATGGGCAAGGCTTGACGGCATCACTCGGAAAGAATCCAACCTCTCCAGATGCTAAGTTTCTGCCCTAAGTTGGAAAAGAAACACCAATGTGAGAACAAATTGACCATGGATGGCAGTCCCCTGATACTAAGTCCACGGGGTCGGCCCACAGGACCCTTGGAACAACCGCCGCGTCCTTGCCAGCTGACCCGCGAGGGCTCAGGGAGGGAAGCGGGGTCAGCCCACAGGACCCTCGGAACAACCGCCGCGTCCTTGCCAGCTGACCCGCGAGGGCTCAGGGAGGGAAGCATGGGCAGAGAGGTTTCAAAGCTGCTCAACTCACCATGTGGCTTGCAATCACAATGGGATTCAGATCACAATGGGATAAAGTACGAATTCAAGTTTGCCTTTCCCGCCTACCATTCAACTTTGCATCCCCTCAGTCCCACGCAGAGGCAATACGCAATACTCTATTTTTCAGTTTTACATTCATTAATACAAGAAGATCATACTGGTTTTGTGCAGGCTCCATAATTAACTAGGAATTCAATTTACATGGTTACTATCGGTGTCGCTAAAAGAACTCATAAGAACATTCCTCCAAGGAACATTTCAAGATGTGCAGAAATAGCAAACATAGCACAATGTGATGTTTTCAATGATTTTCAGATTTAGAAAAAAGGAACAGAATACTGATTAAGGCACGGGTGGTGAACACAAGGTCCAAAGGCCGAACCTGGCCCTCCACCTTGTTTTATCCGGCCCAGCACCTTGTTTCTACCCGGCGGCAGCACCGACCTCCTTGCCCCTAGTTAAGGAGTAGTTACATGTATAAAGTGACATTCAGCCCTTGAAGGCAACCTCGAGGCTGATGTGGCCCCCAGGGAAAATGAGTTTGATACCCCTGGATTAAGGGAAGAGAACAGTTAAAATATTGGAGGAAATGACCGTAAGTCAAAATAGCATTGCAAATAAGAAAAAAAGGTGGGGCAGATGGGAGAAATTAGCAGAATAAAGAAAATGCAAACAAAATAGACAAAAAATTATTTAAGAATTTATTCTTGGAGACCCTTAGTCAAATTCCTCTTTTAAAAATCTCATGACAGTAAACCCTAAAATTGTTCCCCTTTTTTTCAGAAAGACAAACCACCCTCAGTATATACTACCATCATCCAGACATGTAATCAAAAAGTTCTTGTGACATTGCCTCTCACAGCAAACGGGGCTCATTTTTATTTCCCATTTAACAACAGCTCTTTCCCAGGGCCTGGGACGGGCCACGGCACTATGACTGGATGCCACGTGCCCTATCATTTTGACAAAGCAAGACAAAATGACCAGGAAACTTCTCCTCTTAGAAGCAGTAACCCTCTGTGCCCACAGAGCTCAGCTATGAGCATGTAGAGGAAATGTGAAAAGCAGAAATCCAGAATTAAAGAAAACGCTGAGGAAAAGGATGAGAAGAAAGGGGAGAGGGGAGTGGAAAAGAGAGTGAAGAAGAGAGTAACAAGTGAGGAGGGTCAGTGGTAGGGAGGAGGCGGTGAGAGGGGAATGGTAGGGAGGGGTTAGGGGAGAGAGGGGGATCAAGGAAATGATTGAGCAAAGAGATGATATTAATTTTGGCAAGGTTTGTCCTGAGTATCAGGACAAAGGTAAGTAAGCAAGTGGAGTCATCATTCATTCACTCAACAAACATGGTATCTAATATTACTACTTTGGTTAGACTCCGAGGAAAATGCACACATTCACCCAAACAGTTCCCGTTTTCCCCTATATTTTCAGAGCAAAGATATGCATGTACACAATTATGATACAAGGTAGATATACAAGCTAGCTACTGTTTGAGAGGGATGGGGAGGCATGTGAATTAGAGAGCTAGACTGAACATGGCCGGGGGTGGGGGCAGGGGGTGAGGATTGCCTGGAAGCTACACAAAGAGCTACCTAAAGCACATGAATGCAATGTGTAAGATTTAAACAAATAGAAATGGATAAAGGAGAACATTCTGAAAACAAAAGTTAGCATGAGGAAGGCGCAGGGGTGGGAAATTATAGGATGCACGTAGGAAACACCAATAGTTCCCTTGAAACGGAATCTGTTCGTGGCTAACATCTACTGAACCCTTTCTTCGTTGAGTCCTTACGATGATTCTTTGTGGTAGGTTTAGCCACCACCCCATTCCTTAGGTCTAACTATGATCAGCTCTCACTCCCAGGAATGAGACTTGCCCACGACCACAGAACCAGCACTCGGGTCCAGACGTCCTAACCTCAGAGCTCAGCGCTGCTTCTCTCTACAAGCGAAAGACTCCTAAGAGAGGACATGGACGAGAGAGCAGAAAAGCAGCAAGGAGCCAGCGTGACTGCGGTGTCCACGTGGATCATTGGTGACGGGGTTTCAGTCAGGGGCTCTGCATTCTAGAAGCGTTGAACTGGCATCGACGTGCGCGCCGGCCAACAGCCAACAGACAGGTGTGACTGGGCAGGGGAGCAAGCCATTGGAGAACCGGCACCACAGGAAGAGGACCGGAGGCGGCCAAGGAGCGAGGGACACTCTTTAACTGCGTGTCTGGGACTTGCCTGTGGATTAGACACGGGAGGAGAAGGCTAAGGGAGGAGGGGGAAGAAGATGGGAAACGGAATTCATGGAAATTAGTGAAACTCGGATGCGGGGAGGAGCCCCGAGGGGGAGAAAGTCAGAGGCAGAGGATGAGGACAGCACTGTGACCCCACGGACACGGCGAAGGGTTTCTGTCACTCACCGAGTCCTTACGGCGCCTTGTTTTCAGCATGACACGGAGACAGGACTAAATAAGCATGGCATTTGGGGACGATACGACTAGGTGGACCGTCACATACATATGCGCACTGCAATGCCACCTAAGTACGAAACAGAAGGGGGTGTGGTGGGAGCCGTACCCTGACGGAAGCTCCGAGGGGAAGAGGAAGGGCGGTGGTTTCTAAATGAGTAAAAGAAGACCTTGGGTGCACTCCACGAAGCTGATTTGCAGGGGGAAGGCCTAGGGGAGAGCTTGACCGTGGTCTTTGAGAACTCTCTTTGAAGGTGCATCAACAAACTGACAAATGATGGCTATTGTAAGAATGACGAACCGTCGGTTCCCCATCTTCATCAGAGGAAGAAAAGCTCTTCCCCTACAGAAGGCAGAGTTCGGGAGCAGCAGTGACATTTGGGGACAGTGCCTGTTGGCCAAAGTAAGGGCAGCCATTCCCACAGAACAAGGTCAGTGCAGGATCCCTCGCACAAATGGATGCTTTCATTCCTCCATCTGAACTCGGTCCCCACGTCACCTCCTCTGTGACTTCTGTAAAGCCTCCCCCAACCTGCAGATCCAGATTTAACGTCACCCTGTTCACCCACCTCCCCTGTGTCATCAGCAGGACAGATGCCACATGGAATTACTGCTCAGTGTGGTCTTTGTCAATACTAGGTGGTGAGTTCTCTGAGATCCAAGACAAACACCTCGGTCATTTTTTTTTTTCAATAACAGAATGTCTGGTGCATAGCGATAACTTAGCTAACATTTATAATTTGAGGCATTGCTCAGCTTCATGGTCCCCGGTCCCCTGTCAATGAGTAGTGGGACCTCAACTTGCTTTCCATTGAGAAGAATAAAATATATCACACTTTGTACACAGACGAGCAAGGAGATGCATTCAGCTGCCCGCTTCTAAACGAAAATATTCTTACAGTGGTCCTGTGGGGCCCACTCCGGACATTTATATACGAAGTGCATCTTGGAGAATGCAACGCCAAAAACAGAGAGAAAGGAGGGGAGGACGCAAAGAATGAAGTGTAAGAGACAAGTTAATGAATTTTTTAATGACTTTATTTATGTTTATTTATATTTTATTCTCACCCAAGGACATGCTTACTAACTTTAGAGAAAGGGAAGGGAGGGGGAGAGAAAGAGGGAGAGAAACATTGATGTGACAGAGAAACATCAATTGGTTGTCTCTCATACACACCCCAAGCAGGGGCTGAACCCACGACCCAGGCATGTGCCCTGACTGGGAATCAAACCCATGACCTCTCGGCTTACAGGACGATGCTCCAACCAACTGAGCCACAGCAGCCAGGGCCATTAATGATTTTTTTAATTTCTGAGGCTGTACGGACCCCGCCATCTTTTTTGTCTTTCTTCCTTTGTAGAACCAAGGCTTCCACCTGGAAGGCATGAGTGGGAACGGAACCTGCCCTGGACACTACAGGAAGAGGTCACCATGGCTGTACGATAAATGTCCTAAAACTAGGGGACCATATAATGTCCTATCTAAGCCTTTGAGAGCAAGGGGGCAGCGATTAATAACTACACCAGGACACAAGGGGTAAATAGGGTGTCTCAGGAGTAAACCAGGACACCCAGCAACTGTATAAAACACCATTTTGTGCTTTATCACTGCATTTCAAGAACACTATCGGAGGGCTCCCAGGAGGGGGAAACTTTCACTAAGTCAGCCAACTCCCAAGGTCAAATTGTTTTGTCCTTCATGAAATACCCTGGCGGTGCAGGTCACGTTTCCTTGATGGTCGTAGACATCGCTTTGGAAGACCAAGAGGTGAGAGATCATTTAACATAGCTTGACGGAAGAATAAAGTTACATTTCCTCCCGAATCCCTGTGAGATGTCCGCTGTAGCTGAGAGATGATGTGCTGCCTTCAGTGACTTTCTCCTTGCTCAGGGACGAGCCATCCCATGGCGTTGGGAAGCAGAGTGTGTGGGGTGTGTGTGTGTGTGTGACGCACACTGATAATTCATTAACACCAGTGGGGGGAGTAGCTGTCAACCCCCTCCGCGGGGCCAGCACGGCAGACTCCAGCTGCAAATACACCGTTTTCAAAGCCAATGATTTTGTGTACTTGATGTTTTGATCTCTCTGTGAAATTTTTGCTAACCTTGATGAGAGACACACAGCTGAATTTCTTCTCCTTGGCATGCCTGTATGGCCAATTTATTCCGGGTCAGAGAATCAACTTGTCATTTCTTTTAGGCCTATTCCCAGTGCCAGGGATAGGGGGCCTGCTTTCAGCTCTCCTCCCGTCTGGTACTCGTTCTTGCGAGTAGCCACGTCAAGGTCCACTTGGAAACACTTCTCTTCCACAGTGACGTGTCATCTGATGCACCCTACGGTGCTATCTTTCTACGCATTTATTCCGCAGGACAGTACCTGATGGGACTTTTGTCAAATCTAACAGTACAGGTTGGGCCATTCCTATGAGATTATTTTCTTTGGAAAGAACCTGAGAAACTGGGTTATGGGCCATATATGGTAAAAGATGCACCCTTAGAATTTCCATTAAGGACACTGGAACATACATGAAGCAAAATAATATTAAGTTTTAATTCATAAAATAATGGTGTCACTTTTTTAAAAAGAAAATTGATTCCTGTAGAGAAATGTATCAAATGACAATTATTGACAACTTCCCCTGAAATTCCTGAACACCATCAATATAAATGCATACTCAGACACTTAATTATTTCTAACCGACCTTAGGTTATAACTATTTTTCATTTTTCTTCCATAGGAATCCACAGTGAATCATAATGAACTAAAACTACTTTAAATATGCTGGTAGAAATGATATTTATAATCTACCTATACAGGGAAAAATATTAACATAGGCTAGGACGGCAGAGCAAAAACTGCATTTTTTTTAAACCCATAGACAAGGAAGGCTTAAAATGACAGAGACTATCCTACAAAAATCCTAATTACTGTTTGGCTCCTAACTTCGTAAAAAGGGAGACAGGACCGGTGTAGGAAAAACACCTCGTCTCCTCCCTGTGGCTCACAGATGCCCTTAGGCCCCTGGAGCAGAGCTGCAACGTGGTCCGGGCGTAGCACGGAGCAGCCTGAAGCAGATGCGGGAAGCTGAGTGTGAAGAGGGGCAGCTGAATGGCGACTTGGGAAAGACTGGAAGTGCTCCCAAGCCACAGTGCCCTGAACACTTGCAGCGCGTGCACGCTGGCGCTGCGGGGATTACTAAGCGGTTTATCACGCGTGGGTTATGGCCAGAGCAACTGTCACCCTGCCCAGTCCTCCCCCACCATCACAAAGGCAGTCTACGTGAGTGGGGAACAAGACACGCCGGGTGGCACAAATTATGGGGGTACAGGCAAATATACGAATTAGTTCACTGACCGGATGGTTGGATGGATGGACGGACAAGCAGACAGCAAGTAGCAAGCACTATTTTTGAAGTGACCCTGACAGGGTTTGTGAGTCCATGCGGTAGAACCAAAGGGCTGGAAAAGGGCAGGAGACCAGGACTAAGACCCTGCCTGCTCCTGGCCTGGGGCAAACAGTGACCCGTGACCGTAGCGGCAGCCGTACCGCACACACCCATCGCCGCCGGTTAGGCGTGCCCGCGCTAGCCGTCAGAAAGCACGGAAAGGCAGCATCACAGAGAGGCGTGTGGCATCAGCGTTGCTCATTCCACTCCCGGCTCCACTGTGAAGAGTGGCGCAGCCTCGGACAAGTCTCGACAGAAAACAAGAATGACAAGACCTGCCACACGTGTCTCCCCAGGGCAACCAGGGTCCAAGAATTAACATGTGTGAAAACACTTGGTGAACACTAAAAACACCTCTTTTCCATTTTCCCCGCAATACCGCTACCACTTTTTAATTGTTCTCAACTGATCTTTTCTCACCTCTGAATTCTCATTTCTCAGGCCTATGGCTGCAGTTATTAAAACAGAAACGCCTGATCCTGCGTATAACCCCACCATCACCCTTGCATTTAGGCGAGTTTGCTGAGCCCCAAGTAACAGACGCTCTCCTAGAACTTCCACCAGAACAGGAAACCCTGGGTTCCAGACAGTCCACTTCTTTACCTCAAACGCCCACCTGCCTTCTCGCAAGGGGGCACATTCTTTCAGCACAACTGCTTCTTCAGCGGTGAGTGGGTTCTGCATGGTTCCACCAGCGGTCCCTGGAAAACTCGCCGAGCACAACCGCGTACGGTTGCGCTGAACGGTCACCACAGTGAGTTCCAAAATACTCGAGCACACACACACAGAAGAACAGAACCCTGAGCCACGAGCCTTGATCATTTCTTAGTCAGAAGAGAGTAGGATCTTCAACTTTCATCCAGTGTATAAAACAATAACTACTTATGAGGTTTCTCAAACCACTGTACGACATTCCTAGCCCTGGTAGAGCTCATTTGTAGGTAAGTGGCTGTCACGGACTTAGAATTCTGGATAACTAAAACAAAACAAGACAAACAAACAACAACAACAACAATAAAAATGCCCACTGGCATCACAGTCTAGGAGCTTTGGAATGAAATTTATCTTCAGTTTGTAAGGATTTATAATTGTATCAAGTCATCAAAATACAGGACAAATCCCTCAATGATATTGGAAGGTTTTTCCAACAACATGAAATTGTTTGTGTTGACTACATCTCTGAAGTTTTGGCAGACACAAGCATGAAAAACTCTAAAAAAATTAGAAGTTGTGAAGCACTCACTAAGAAAAAACCTACCAAAAAGCCATAAGTTATATTTCTACACTCACTAGTTATGAGATGAATATAACAGCAGAAGGCAACTTCATAAAACATGTTTCTTAGTATCCAAAAATGTATTCTGGGTGGCTCCCGGATTTCCCCAGCAGGGAAGGGGACCCTCTAGTTAGTTAGGCGTGTCTTGAAGCTTTTTCTCCAAATTCTCACCAGGTAAGATAGCGCACATGATGCACTCCTAAATCTCAAGCTTACCACTGTTCTCCCAGTGAAGTAAACAAGAGAACACCTTTGATGAAAGAAAAAAGAAAAACAACTCTGGAAGCAAAAGCTGATCGGCACGTAGCTAAGCCAAACCTCAGGAGGGTTACTCAATACGAAATCCTGAAAGCAAGACAAGTTCTACCACATCTTGGGAGAAATCCAACCTGGGCAGAGGCCATGGAACCCCCCAAATACGGAAGGCTTAACAAAAATCCAAAAGATAGGAATTTGCTTTTCTAACCCTGCCCAACAACTAAGGAATGTTTTTCTAATCCTTGAGGAAATATTCAGGGGAATAGCACTATATACATAATACACACGCAGAATTAGACATTGTTGAAGAATTTACTTTTCTACCAAGAACAGAATGAGCGCATCAATCAACGGCAGGCGTACTGGGTTTCTAGTATGGATGAGGCACTGTGCTGGGCACTGGGGGACTGAGAATGAACAAACATGGCTACTGTCTTCAAGGATCTCATTCAGATCATGTCCTTTCCTTGACCGGCTGTTGCTTTGGTTATTTTCATAGATTTTTACAGGAGCCTAGGTCAAAAAAGAAATTGGATGAGGTTATCATTAGATACAGGCAGAGAGAAGGGGCCTGAGTTCTACTCCTGGCCTTCCAATCTTAAGTCGTTTAACCTTTCTTAGCTGCAATAGTCTCATCTGTGAAAGGACAGTTCAACCCAAAGACTTCTGAGGTCTCGCCACCACAGTTCTTGGCTTACATAAGTGCTCTTCCCAAGTGCCCGCAGCTCTCCAGCCCACTTACTGTTACCGAGAAGTGTTTGACACACAGGTTCTTAAGGAGAGGCCTTAGGTGTCAGTGACTTAATCTGGTTGCACTTATTTATAGAAGATAAGGACATTTCAAGGCCTTAATGACATCCATTTTAACTCACTGTGAAATCCTCTATTTTGCAGGATGTGTAGGATTTGACTTGTTAGGAATTACATTCATTCATTCGTTCTTCAGGGATTCAAATTACTATGAATCATTAAAATTCAATATACGTTATAATTTGATAAATCATTTTGCCAAAGCCTTAAGGGCATGTGCATGCCCTACTGAAACACTCTGATATCAAATCAACAGGCAGGTCAGTGCGACTGCAGACGGACGGCCCACGGAAGGAGTTCTGTGCCTGACACAGCCCTTTAGCAATCAGGGCAGACCCTCGCTTACACAGCGCTAGAATAACGAAAGCAAAGGGCCCACAGCGGAATTCCTCCAACCTTTCCCCTTAATAATGCTACTCCCTGTTGGAAAAGAAGAGGTGATACTTCCCTGCCTGAACTTGGACTTCAATGACAGTGTCCTCATTGAGGTACACTGCAATCTCCATTGTGCCTTGTACCAAACATGGGAAAAGTACCCGTAAGAACTGTTAACCAAAAACGTCCATCTCGGGCGTAAACGATGAGGTCCTCGCCCACTTGGTTGGGAGCCCTGCCAAGTCCCACAATCCAGTCTGTCCCCTGGAAACTTTCCTGCAAACTCAGTTTATGAGCAATTCAACCAAAGCCAGCTGGCAATCACCTGGGGACAATGTTTCTTCCAGGACTCCTACTACTGTCTATGACCACCTCTCCCAGGCCTCCCTTGCTGTATTACAGGCACTCTCTGCCTTTTTCTCCTTTCCTGTAATTAGGGACCCTGACTTAGCTCAGGGTTGTCAGGTAAACACCTGTTAAGATAAGGGTCTCATGATTACAGCCCCTAGAACACCAAAGAAGCCTCCCCTCGGCTCACCTAGCCTTTGATCCTCACAGCCACAGTTTCCACGCTGCCTTGGCTTCTCCAGATTTTACGCAAGGGACGGGCCAAGTGCTGAGAGGCAGCTTAGAAGCGAAGCCAAGGTCAACTGAGGAACACCTTGAAACTATGCTCCAGCAAAAACAAAGTCCAGGATTTCACAAAGAAATGCCCTGGGGTGGGAAGGAGTGTAAGTTGGGAAAATCTCTGCTCCCAGAGATGTTTACTCTCTGGTTTGTAACGCCAAAGCCTCGAGTCTGCCAGTAAGGCATAGGGTTTCTTCACAAAGCAGGTCCGATTCTTTGGAAAGGAAGTTCTTTAGTGTCCTGTTTGCCTCTGACTGTGGTGCAGCCAGACACCTGAATTTTAGATCAGGAGGAAAAAATTGCATAGTTTTAGAAATGTGTATTGCCACTAATATTCTTGTGTGGTCCAGAAGGGACTAGAAAAGTCTCCCGTGGCCCTGGGGAAAAACAAAAGAATCCTTTGAAGAGATTTGACTCATAAGGTTGCAGAGAGGGTTCTGGGAGGGACGACCTGCTAACTCCGCCCAGTGTACCTGCCTTCCCAGCCCTCAGAGGGTTTCTGGACCAGGTCCCGGGTGAGGGGAGGAATCACCCGAGGCTCTCACACAGAACGTCAACAGTCCCCCCGGCTGAGTCCACAAGTGAGCAAACCATCCATCGGCCAAGTCCTCTTTCCGTAAACCCCGCGTCTCTGTTTTCTCCCATTCTCGGCACAGCCCCTGCGGCATCTCAGGCCTCCTCGGGCCAGTCTGCTCCCGATCGCGCCGTGCTTCCTTCCTCAACCGCTTCCTTCAGCATTTTTCACTCGTGCTTTTACGTCTGGTTATAAAATAAAAACTTTAGTACCTGATTGAAAAATTTCAAGAATTGGGTACAGGAACTGGGAGGGCAGAATGGTCTTCTAGGAGCCCATTATATGTGGAAAAATGAAATTTAAAAAAAAAATGTTTAAACCAAACTGATAATCATTTTCCCAATTCTGGAGAAATGAAGCAGAGCTTCCAAAGTCATCAGCTCTCACGGAGACATGTGCTGCTTTCCCTCCTTTTCACTTTTCTTTCAAGTTTCCTTCCTATGATTTTCACAGCACACTCTGAGTCATTTATGCATTAAATTCCCACGTCACTGATGAGGAATCTGAGGACACAAGGTTAAATAGCTTTACGCTGTTTCAAGAGAACAAAATGAATTGAAGTCTGATGTGATGAATGAGTGTTTTAATGGTCTTTCAAATAGCATCATAAAGTATCTTAGTAACTTTGAGTTAACAGTGAATTTGGAAACGTGTAAATAACATATTATGAAAACAGCAGCTCCGAACAGCTGTTCATTGCCAACCCGTGCACTGGATCCCAGTTTAGCCAAGGCACCCCAGGTAAAGGGATGAGGTCACGGGTCTTACCTCTGTGGAGTGCTCTAACCAGGCAGGGAGAGGGGAACAGACCATTAGGATGCAGCGGGACAAGGGTCATGACCGAAGCCCCTATGATTCAGAGAAGGGGGCCCCACAAGGCAGCCTTGATTAAGAGGGGGTTAGCTAAGAGCATGTGGGTGGAAAGGAAATTTCACATAAAAGGTAAAAGACATGTCAGTGACTGCAAGATTAAGAAAACACATCTCGTATGAAAAAGATTCCTCCCACTGAACCCTTCGTTTTTTCCCCAGGTTACAATGAGAAAAATGTATCTGAAAACAAAATCACCCACATTGTTGTTTGTTTGAACACGAAACATAGTAGTCACGTGGGAAGCAAAATTCCTGACAAGGTGAACTATCACGAGGGTCAACCGGCTGCACTCAGGACACTGTGTCCTGCAGGCACAGTCGGTGCAAACGCCGAACCGACCTTGCTGCCCATGGCCAAGTTCGTGCCCCTTGCCACCGGACTTAGGGTAGCAAGGACACTTCCTTCTTCCCGAGAATCTCCGAAAACTCAACTTATTTCCTGACTGTTTACTCTTTCCTTTGAGGCAAAGACTTAAAAAAAAAAAAATTTAAGCCGAAAACTTTTACATAGAGCAATGTTTTGTCTCCTGATCATTCCACCAAAACAGGACTGAACTGTCTGAAGATGTGCTTTCCTTAGAGGTACCAGCGGTTTCAAACAACTGTCCCGAAACAAAGGTAGGATGGTCCAGCCCGTAGGGTTAGAGCAGGAGACCAGGGGTCGGGAAGGGAGCCTGATTTTAAGTCTGCAACTACCGTCCTGTAGGTGGGCGATACCTTCGACCCTTCAAAGCCACAGGTCTACTTCGCCCTCTTTAGGGCGACGTCTGCGCATGAGTCAGAACGTGTGTGACGCCGTTTTCGCTGCTTAGGATAAAGATCATGTAGATGCCTGATCTCTAGGTGTGAACTACCATAACTATTTTCTAGGTTATTTTACTTCCATTGTGGATAAAAACATGTATTTCTGGCACACTGATTACAGTTCTGCTTCTAATTGCTTTTTGGTTCCAATTAGCCTACAAAGTTCTCCCTGTGGAACATCTGGGTATTCACAAATGACAATGCAGCAGACAAAAGCCCACGACTAAGACACAGCATCCTCGCTGTTTCTCAAGCTGAATCCTGAGAAGAAAACACCTAGAAAGCACTCTACTGTGTAGAAGTCATATAGGGAATGGCATGACTTTACATTTTGCCTATTCTCTCTCCCTGTCTGTCTGTCTCTTTCTCTCCTCACCCGCCCTCTCTCTCTTGGAAGTATAATCTGTAGCTTTTCTGGGAAAATAAAGTTTCTAACACGAACAACCTCTTTCAGCATGAAGTGTATTCTCCTCAGTCACTAAGCCCTTGCGGATGACTTCAAAGCAACAGGTGTATCACCCACCAAGGACACAATCGGAATTGTTCTGTGAGTTGTTCCACTCCGTCAAAGCTCCGCCTCACACCTGCGCTGGAAACCACCCTAAGTGGCCAATTTCCTACTCTGCATTCACTCCACTTGAAGACAATTGTTCAGAACTTTCAAGAAAAGAGAAAGGGAAAGAAAAAAAGAGAACAAAGATGAAAAGAGAAAGCTGCCAAATAAATCTCCTCGATGCAAAGATTTAACAGAGGACATTTTTATAGCTCAATTGGCGACTCATTGTTTGAAAGAAGTTACAATAAAAATGCAGATAGCTCGCTCACTTCAATAGCATTAGAAATTACTGTTGTTACAATAATAATGCAGACTAGACTAATAGCTATTCAAAGAAAGTTCCTGATAGAGAGCGGAGGATAATTAGTATTCTTTGGACAGAGTGTGCAGAAAACAGGACAGTCTATAACAAAACTCGACTTTCTACACTAATGCGTGAAGTGACTCCCTGGGGGGGAAAAAACAGGAAAAAATAGTTTAGTTTTGAAAGCATCTTTTTTTGAACGTTTCCAAATAAGTCAAAGCACTTAGTGAGTACAAAAGGCATTTCTGAAATTCAAATGCAAAACCACTGTACAATCCCAATAACTAATGCAGATTTTTCTCCACGGGTTTAACTCTAGGTATATCGGTGATGGTGTGGTTTACAAAAACCCTTAACTAAGAAAACCTGAGAATGGAAGCCGGTCTCATTGCCTCCGGGCCCTGATCGTTAAGGACCACCAGGTTAGACACCAGTCGTCTTGCTGGTGGTCCTCCCAGTACGAAACACAGCATTGGACCCCATCGTAGGCACTTATTAGTGTTCGGTGGATCGATAGGTGGACTGATAAACCGGAGCTTCTGCTTAATGAGCACGGTAATAGAACTCTTTCATACGTCACAGCGTTTCTTCTCCATATGCAGTAATGACCACAGATGATTTATTTTCTTCTGTCCACATGTTACAGATGATAAAAACTGATGCCCGAAGAGGACGTGACCCCCCCTAAGGCTGTTCTGCTAGTAGATGGCAGCGTCGGTAACTAACACTGAGCAAAAGGAGCTACAATTTCCCAAATTCTAGCACGGGAAAGAGAAGCACTCTACTTTCTTCCCTGGTGCTAACCATGTGCAACCTCAAATGAGAGCAAACCAAACGGGAAGGGACTGAGAGAGGCGCTTCAAAACTGTCTCCTAAAAGCACATTAAACAAATAGAACCTGCAGCACAGGCAGGGCGGGAGTCACTGCCGACAGCGTGAAAACCATAAAGCGTGTATCTTCTGTGGACGTGAAAACTGCAAACGGAGGCACAGGGGTCCACTGTAAACGTTCCCACAGACTCGCGTGACTCCGAAGGACCAAGCCAACAGCACCATTTCCAGAAGAAGGAAAGTGCTTGTCATTCTAGATCATTCCATTGGTAATTACCAGAGCCAAAAAGCTGCGCTGGTTGTAACACTGTATTGTGTAGATATACTTAGTAAGTCAGCTTATTATCAAATGACTAACTAGTGAGCTAGGCGTAACGGCATTAACTACTGTGGAGTCTTACCGATGGGACCATCTAGTCAGTGGCTCACATTAAGTTCTCTGGGGTCCTATACGCAGGATTCGTGCCTGGGTTCACCCCAGATGAGCTGCAGCCTGATCTGGGGAGGTGGGGTCATAGGTTGACATGTTTACAACGCCCCAAAGAAAATGCAACCAGAGCTGGGAGCACCGCTTCGGGCCAGCCCACCTCACGTGCCACGTGAAGAAATCCAGCCAGGCCATGACCGGACAACCCAGGCCACACCACGCTATGGCTGCCGACACGAACCGTGAACCCAGGTTTTCTCACTCGGCGTGGCTCCCTTCAATAAGGAGCTAAAGCAGTGTGGGTGGGCCAAAAAGTCCGTATGGTATTTTCATGACATAAAGGACATATTTTCATTTTCACCAATAACTTTATTGATCTGGGTATTCTGAGTATGTAGACTATCTCCTGCTATTGGCTCCTAGTGGGTAGAGGCCAGGGGTGCTGCTCATCATCTTCCAGTGCATAAGGCAGCCCCACAGCAAAGGGTTATTTGGCCAAAATGTCAGTAGTGCAAACCATTCTGGACGCGTTCGATAGGTTGCAGCACCTTCCCCACACACCGCACACATCTTTTTCTGTGTTCAGTTGCATTTTTACCTTGTTTGAAATAGTAAACCATCAGACACTGAAATGTTGTGTATTTTCTTCCATCTTCGATATTAGAATGGCTGCACAAAAATTCACCAATTTTGATGTTTGTTTTTAAATGCACACTCATATGACAGCTGTCACAATACAAGCTAACAAAATTAAAGACAGCTAAGTGCTCTGAGAGCCATCGTACAGAAAAAACGTAACGGACTTTTTGGCCAACCCAACCTCTGTTGGCAAAAATCCCTCTGACTGGCTCAGAGGTGCCCATAGGGCAATTCTGACTCATGCTACCTCTTTGCCGGAAATGCCAGATGAACTTTCAGCACGTCTCTGAAAAGTCAAACGCACTGCGAGCTGCCACCGGCACGCGTGGCTCCTCCAAAGACAGGGGACCTGATGTCAGAGCTCCAGTCGGGGTTGGAAACTGAAGCGCGAGCCGTGTCTGAGGAGCGAGCACAGGGCTGACACTCAATACACGCTGCTGATCTGCAATAAATGTGCTAATTGTTTTTCTCTGTCCAGACATCAGCTTCCCTTGTTCCTATCACATATCCTCCCCTCAACAGACACACACACACACACACTCTGCCATCGAATGGTTCTCCTGCCTCCTGGGACCTTCCGAAGCCATTACCATGCCATCGTACTAGCAGAGCTTCGTGTTTCCAAGTCTGCTGAGGAAAAGACTGATAATAATGTCTTTCTTGCTGCCTACAAAGAAGAGAAGACAGCATGATTTCGTAAAAAGAGGACTGTGCTTCCAGTCCCACCTGCAAGAAGCTGAAGTCATCGCTCTGCTCTAACAAGTAAAAAGCTGAAGGGATGGAAAACTGTTCTTGTATCCAGAAGAGGAGAGGATGCAGGACAAAGCTTGGTCCCCACCACTGGAGAGACAGACAGGCAAAAACAAGGAGTCCAGCGCACAGAGCAGAGAGTACAGAACAGTGCAGGTGGGAGAACAGTGAGAGGTGGAGTCAGAGACATTGGCAGGGGCTGCAACTCCATCCTCTGCCTCACAAAGCCTCCTCCGCTCAGGCCAAGAAATGTGACTTCCGCCTGGTCAGAAGGAAGACACCAGAAGACTTGAACAAGGGATTGGGAAATGGCACCTGAACTTGGCTGTGGTATGAAGGATGACAAATTCTGAAGGTCAGATCAATCAGAAGATGATCTCAGATGTCACATGATAATGAGGTTGGGGAGGGACAATTGGAAGGGACAGGAGGCACAGGAAGGGCCCACAAAAACTCTGGGGGCTGATTTTGTCATCTTTTAAAAAAAATCCTCACCATAGGATATGTTTTTTATTGATTTGAGAAAGAGAGGGAGGAAGGGAGGACAGGCGGAAGAGAGAAAAAGAGAAACACGGATCAGCGGCCCGCCATACACTGATGGCGAGCTAAGTGCGTAGTTCCCCTTAAGTGAATCGTCACTACAGGAACGCCACGCAAATTGGACCATACCCACAAGACCTAGGTTTGGGGTAAAAACACTCTTGTGGGATGGAAGCTGCAACCTAGGTATGTGCCCTGACCGGGGACTGATCCCACAACCTTTTGGTGCACAGGATAACACTCCAACCAACTGAGCCACCTGGCCAGGGCTGACTTTGTCATCTTGGTTGTTGTGATGATTTCACTTATACGTATACTTGCCAAAACATCAAAATATACACTTTAAATTAGGACAGCTCAGTATCTACCTCAAAGCTGTTATCTCACGGTGATCTAAGTTGTAATGGTCTCCACAAAAGACTGCACTGTGATTAGAGCACAAGGAAGTAGCGAATGAGTGGAGACCACTCCCAAGAAGCTGTGCTTCTGATGTGGGAGCAGAAGGCAGACAATAACGAGGCAAAGGGCTGAGGCACATGTGTTTTAGGAGGGGAGGAGCCAATGGCAAGAATGAATTGAAATGCAGGGATCAAGAGCCAGCTGATGGAATACGGCATGGAAAATCCAAGAAGAAAGGTAAGTCTTGAAGAGGAGCAATTTTATGGGCACAAATACAGGTGTGTTTTGCAGTTGGATTGGAAGATGCAAGGGTGGACTGGAGGTTAGTAGGGTTTCAGCCTGTCGTTCTCTCTGTTTCTTTTGGGGGGAAGGATGAGGTATGAGAAGAGCAGGATACGTAGGTGGAGCTTTGGAAGAGTCACCAGCTACAGCAATTGAAATGTAATCAGAGACAGACTTTCAATCCAGGCTCATTCTTCTGGACTAGAGGGCACACAAATGAAGTTTAAGCAAACCTGCACGTGTGCACGACGGATTTCATCCAACAGTCCTCCTCTGCTCTCTCTTTCCCCCCAACCAAATTTCACACAGGGGCTATAGATTTTTAACAAACTCTTTAACTTTGTTGGAAAATAGTTCTATGGTACACATGAATACAGAGAATAATTCATTGAGGGAGTAGCAACGTTCTTCCACGAAGGTTCATGAAATCTTAACACGACGCCGTATCTACCTGAGTTAAGAAAGTCCTTGAACCCAACTTAGGCTTCCTGGACAAAAGAGTTTCCACCACCAGCAAACATCAAATGCTCAGCTACTTTTCACATTTCATAAATCTCATGAATGATGTCCAGAGCACATGAGAACCCCAGGCAACACTGTGGATGGGGACAAACCACACACGGCCACACAGCCACTGGCAGGCTAGTTAGGTGGTTCCCCTTAAGTGAGCCATAGAACATGAATGCCACGCAAATTGGATCATACCCACAGGTCCTAGGTTGGAGAAGAAAAAGTGCTCTTGCAAACTATGAATTTTTAATTAAAAAATGGTAATTATGATTCACAACACTGACACTATTTTTCTTTAGTGTTCTGACACTCATTGCCACTTTGACATTGGTAAATATAAGGAAGGTTAACAAAAAACACTTTTTTCCCACATCGTAAAATTTCTGAAGCTGAAAACATGAAGTCAGCTTCTAAAGACAAGAGCTTTGTTCCCTGAGCTTTGTTCTTTGTAGACTTAAAGTACAAAGCTCTTGTCTTTAAGTCTACAAGACTGTCATACCTGCCAAAACAGACTGTGTGCGTCTCCCCTCAGAAGTTCAACCGTGTCCCCGGCCTGGATGTGCAGCGGGGGCCCTTCATGAAGTGCAGGGGGCGGCGTCCCAGCATAGTTCCTAATGACCTGCATCTTTGGTAAACCTGAAAATGCACAAAAACAACTTTTAGAATGGACACGATAATGATGTGTGAAATCCAAATGTGCTTAAAAAAAAAAAAAAACAGCACCATTATTAACATTAAAAAGTTTTAATAGCCCCAAGTCCAAGTAAACATTTGAAGTAACTACAATGGAATGTGTTTCAACTTTCTCATAATTGAAGATGCTAATGCAGTAAGACATATATTTATGCCCCGCTCCCACTCCCTCTCCATCCATCTATTTTTAGTTGAGAAAATATTTCTCTCTCAGCTGATGCCTGCTTCATAAAAAACACATCACGTATGGCTTAATGGAAAAGAATCAATTTTTTCATCAACTCTATCCTTTCTGCCTATTACTTTCCTCTCGGGCATCGCCTGATCTCATCAGGCGCACCCTTTCCGTGCGTGTATCGCGTTGCCCAGTCTAAGGCTCATATCTTAAGGTTATCTTTGTAATTCGAAAGCAAAACCGTGATGGATGTGCCAAGGCAATACTTAAGACATTTATAGGGAGGAATTCTTCAGGCTCCAACTCAGGCTTGCAGAGCAGAGCCGGTAAAGGGAACATGTCTAAGCCAATAGCATCAGCGCTGCCTGAAATCCCGATGCGCCCTGGTCTTCGCATCTCTTTGAATGTACAATGAAGGCCTCGGCGCAACATTTCATTTCTGACACTGGCAGCTTCCCCTGCACACAGGCCTAACTGCATTAATAATGTCCCAAATGGACAGCCGCTCAGCCACCTTTGCGTTTAGAGGTAAAACCGCTCCCTCCTACAAGAGCTTGCTCATAAGCACAGTGCCTGTGGCACATTTGTGGGCTGAAGTCATTGCTAGTGACACTGTAAGACTTCTCATTCTAACAGTGGACCACAGCAAAGGTGTAACTAGCAGAAGAGGCAGGATGAATGTCATCGAGTTCTCAATGTTCAAGTTCTCGATGTTCTAGAAAAGACCCAATATCTCCATGAGATAGTCCAGCAAACAGTTGAATGAAGTTTTCAAAAATCCCCCACCAACACATCCTTATCCATCCAATCAACGGGAGGCAGCAGGGCATAAAAACACGGGGCCCTTCACCCAGCATGGCCACTGCCACTCCTGGCCTCCGACCTCGTGCCCCAGGAGCTTGGGAGGGGCTTCCCGGGAGCGCTTCCCCACCAGATGTGCTAAGGTGGCGCCCTGACAGAAACAGCAGACTTTGTCGTCTTTCCCCAAAACAACACTCGACGGCCCTTCTCAGCGGAGTGTTTATCCAGCCTACACGCTATAAATGCCTGAGGTGGAGAAGGAGCTGCCTTTTCCATTTCCACGAGGCTGCTATTGTTCATTTAACATGAAACCCCATCCCTGTGTAAATTCTACAAACGTCTGATCACGCTGTTGCAGGCCTGAAACTAACAGAATACGGGATGCCAACTGTAGTTGAAAAATAAAATATTACTGAAGAAATGAATATACGAATCATATAATAGTATTCTATGATTTCTAACCCTTCCTGTTGCCCTTAGAATGAAATCCAGACTCCTGGCCAGGGCCTGCAAACCCATGTTTCCCGGCCCCCAGAGCGCCCCAGGCTCAGACCTGCTCACTGCTTTCCGTCATTCTGACCATGTTGTAGTTGCTTAAACTCCCTGAGCAAGTGAGTGGACCCACCTATGTTACGAACCTTAACTCACAGTTCATCTATTATTTGTTAACTTGTCATCTGTCCCCGGCCTCTCCTTTCCTATATATTTGCGCTGCCCAAATTTGAATGTGAAATATTTATTATTCTCATCATCAAATTTACCTTCTAATAGTAAAAATAGGAGTTAAAATTCAGATTTTATTGGACAACAATCACTTCATCACTAGTTTTGATTTGCTTTTTAATGGTTTGTGCCTATTTGTGCTTTTACCTATAACTATCAACATGTTCCATGCCACTGAAATTTTGCGGGAAATAAAATTATTTTTAATGTGCAAAATTGCTAATACATTTCTTAAAAGTCCTTAAGAATGACGCTCTTAGTGATATATATTAATCCTGAATATCCTTTAAGTTAGGTGACTTGCATCATTGATAGAAAAAGAATACTTTTTTAATATCCTACACTCTGTGGCTGAATCAGCACAAAAATACAAGTTCTAAGGTGAAAGCTGCTTATACTTTCTAAAAAAAAAGTCTGCTGCGGGCTCTCCCCTTTGCCCCCCCCCTTGCTCACCACTATTTTCTTTTCTCTTGAGCTGCCTCCTTCCTGTGATACACTCACTTGGTAGCTGAAGGCCTCCTGCCTCACATTCCCCGAAGACTCCGCCGTGTGCAGACCTGGTCTATTGATTTGGGGGGGGGGGGGGGGGGGGGGGGAGCTCTGCTATTGGTGTTCCTGATGGCAAAGGTGTACAGCACGCCGATGACTCGGGCCGTCATTCTGATGTGCTGAGTTTTTGAGAGGCCAGGGGGCCCTTGGGTCAGAGACCAAGGATCCGCACATCTGCAAAAAACGCATGTGCATTGAACAATCTCTCTACCTTTCTTAGGGACATTCTTCCGTAAGAAACTTTCTGAAATAGGAAAAAAGGAAAAGGAGAAGAGCCATCTCCTCTTTATAAAATGGCACCACGCTGAAATTATTGACCTGGAAGAACTTCCGACCTGCTGTCTTCGCGAACTTTGATGAGCTCGCTTTTGAACTCTGAGGACCCACAACCATCATGGTGTCTCGCAGGTAACTTTGAGGTTCAGTCTCTCCCCTGTTATTTACCTTGATTATTGTTTCCTCCTTGACCTTTTCCCAAAATAAAAAAGTAATTCAAGTCAGACCATTTAGACACAATCTTATGGATCCAATGTGAGCAGACTAAGTGTATAAATTTATCACTCTGAGATTAAGTGAGTGAATAATTATTATTCAAACCCAGCAATGTTTCCTAGGAGGAGGCTGGCTCGAATCTCTCATTAAGGGGGTAAACCGTTTGTTTCGTTCCCTTTCACTGGGCCAAGGTCAACAACCAACGTATCTACATAAGAATATGCAGAACCCGAGTCTCAAGAACATTCCTTGTTAACACTCTGACAAGGACAGAGAAACCGCCCTGGGCTGTGCATGCTTTTCAAACGATACTGTTCTCGCAACAGAAACACCGCACACTAGCATGGAATAATGATTCTGTTGAGGAAGCTTCTTCGGGTAATTAGGGCAAACATTTTGATTCCATATATAATAAAGTCCAATTGCATCTATCTAACTAAAAGAAAAAAAAAGTGTTCTTTCTAATACTGACCTGTCACCCAGTGAGAATGGAATCCTGGATTGGCTAAGAAAAATAAGGGAAGATTATGGAAAGGCCAGACATAATTGCTGGAGATTTTAATACCTAATATATAATATCTTTTCCCAAGAGAGCTGGGAAAGAATCAGATGCAAGATTTTCCAGTGGGAAATGATAGTTTTATAACTAACAACAGACCCTTCAATTACTAAAGGAAATTTAGAGATTTTGTTTCAAAATCTCTATATAAACCTGGGATTATCATACTAGGAGTACATATTCTTCTTTCTTCCTCTCCATTAATTGAGAATACTAAAAAATTAAGGCATTAGCCTACAAAGCTTGTGTCCTCTACAATTACCCAATTTAAAATATTTGAAATGTATGTAGAATAGTGACTTTAGAAATAGTGATGTTTTGTTTGCCCTTCAAAAAAACCCTTGTTTTTCTCTATCTCCTATCAATTCAATAATTAGTACCACTCTCCCTGGTCTTTTTCTTTTTTCTGTTCGTATTCCCTTATGGTTAGCTTTCTTCTCTCCCCAAATGTTTAGCTTCTTATCTTTTCTACATAAAGAACTTCTTTCATCAACCTTAAATATCAAAATTATGCTACAGTTTCAACTTGTTCAAATTTAATACAAGAAGCTATTTAAATGTTTAGATGTACAGTTGCTTCTAATTATCTGAAAAATCATAAAAATGAAATGGAACCTACACCCCAAGGGTATAATAAAAAATATAAAAGTGATAATTATTGAAATGTAAACTGCTGACTACAAAGAAAAATACAAAATGTTAACATAGTAAGAAATAGTGCCAAAAGTCATGAATCATCTGGAAGGCAGTTACACTGGTAAAAAAAACAGGACTGTGCATAGAAAAGACACACGGAACTTGAACTTTGTTCGGCCTCACTTCTCAAAACACCAGTGACACTGAACTCACCGTCACATGCAATTATCCTTTACAAAAACACCTGCACACAACATGTCATATATTGCTACCTACATGGCACTTAATTCTAAAACCCTCGTGCTGATTTCTCACTGACTTGATAGACACACCGTGACAAATGGCTGACTGTAAAAACAGCCTGCTCCCGAGTTCTTGGACAGAGTCGGATCGTTTCATTTTTGTGTTTCTTGTTCCTTAAGACAAAATCCTCTGGGACAATGAACAAAACTTCTCTTTCCTTGCTCAGGTTCGCCCCACCTCGGCGTTGGGATAGGTACAGGCTTGGATCAGAGAAATCAGCTGCTGTTGACGGTTTTTAAAGTAAAGAAAAATTTCCTGTGGTTTAACCTACTGTGTGCCAAAAAAATCCTTTCAATATACATGTATTGAACATCTACCCTTAATGAGACCACAGCACAAAGGTTAAGTCCGAGTATGACAAAAAGCAGGCATGATTCTTGTAGCAAAGAACACTTCCCACAAATCCATACTTGCGCACTGGCTGCGTGAAGAACGTTAATTAGTATCTCTCTATTCAATAAACTCAATAAACATTGGTTGAGGCCCTTGCTTCCATCTACCTTGGAGCTATAACTTTTCTGAAAAACCTAGTTACAGAATTTTCTTTCAAGTCCCAACAACAGTAAGGAGATGTTCTATTCAGGAAACTTTTTACTTTTTCTGTTATTTTTTTTAATGTCTCTATAGAAAAAATATTTTTATCGATTACAAAAATCCCCCACAAAATCAATATTTTTTATTTTTCTTTAGAGCAAAGACTGTCTAAATCATTCTTCTTTGTTTTATTAACCCCAAGCACAGTGCTCAGATGTGGTAAAAACTTGGTAAAAAGAAAAGTGATTTAATTTTTTTAATTTTCAAGAGAAAGTTTCACTATGAGAGTTGAGTGTTAATTTTAAGACAAAAGTATGTGATACAAAACAAATTAATATTTCTTTTTCCTATTATGTTCAATAGTTTAACAATTCATGACATATGTTCTTAAATTCACTTTGATGTAGCCACTAAGAAATCTAGGTTGGGGCAGTGACTTCTGTGTTTTAATGTTCAAGTTTAATTCAAACACCCAAGAGGGCGTGGTGACCACGAGTTAAGAAAACCCAAGGTGTCCACCCCAACAACTGAGGTTGCAACTTACTTCTCAACTCGGATTTCTCCAGGGGCTCTTTCCCCAAACCAATAAACTCATAAGCACCTTCTCTAGTGAACTATATATACCAAGCTTTCCACTGTCTTCCAAATTGTTTTTTTCTTTTTATCTCCCCACTAGATAGATCCTTCCAGAATATACCTGTTTTCGTCAAATTTCACCAAGACCGAGGAGAATGATTTTGTATAAAACAGAGCAAGTAAGTTTGAAAATGTTTCGAAAAGTTACTTTCCCATGAATGGAATGCTTTGGCGTCTACAGATACTTAAAAACATATTCATCTACAGGTTGGGCTGGTTCCTGGACCCCTAGCTGGTGGTTCATTTAGTCCTGAGATATGACAGGCGACCATGAGTAAGAGACCAGGTCCCTTCTCTTAAAGAGCTTAGCGTCGAGTAGGGCCAGAGAGGAACACACACAGGCTCTCTCAGGGTGACACCGCTGTGACAGTGAAGAGACATGTCACCGTGAAAGTCTCAGCAGAAGCACCTGACCAGGGGAGCTCAGAGATTTCCAGGGGAGTAGACTCGAGAGTGAGGTAGGACCAGCCAGACACAGGGAGGGTGTACAAGCGCCCACATCTAAAGAGGCACAAACCTCTGTGTTTAAATGACCTCCTTCAGCAGGACTCTGCCAGGTGGGTCAAGACAGATTGATTCCAACATTCAAACAGTGGGCTGTACCGCTAGGCCGATTAGACCAGTCAGTGAGCACGGGAGGGCGCTGACGACCAGCAGAGGGGTGGGGAGCAGGGTGTCCCGGAGACAGGCGTGGGGCGGTGAGAAGTGTGAGGGCAACACTATAGAACTGGAACAACTCCGGGTGATGACCAGGCCCAAGGTGTGGCTTGTGGGGATGGGCAGCTGAAGTGAAGCCAGGGCCAGAGGTCACTGGAGGTGAAAAGGTCAAAGTCAGGTGAAGTGTGGAGGCTCGGATTTCACAAGTGGGTTTTTTATTTTATTCGAGGCTTCTTCATCTAAGAAAACACTACTTTGGAGAGTTTTAAATGGCCTAAAAGAGAGGTGCATCCTGCATTCAGCACGAATGCGTGAGAAACACAGAATGGACGGGGTTCTCGGTGAAGGCGAGTTAGCAAACGCACCTTGTACGCACGGGAACGGTGCTGGTGCTGCTCCGAGCTCCACTGAAATCTCCATTTGGTGATGTGCACATTTGCTGGCAGAGCTGCAGTGAACGGCGGGGGGGGAGTACCGAACCGGTGACGGGACGGGCGTTCCAGTTATACGGAAATTACCCCAGCTCCCGGCCGGCTGACTGCCTCTTCTGCTCTGACTACGGACGCGGTCCCTCAACATCGCCCAGAGAGCGGGCCCTCAGCAAACGTGACTCCTGCACAGGCCTGACCTCCGGCCTCAGCACGGTTTTCAGGGACGACAATCATTTCTATCTCTTGAATAATTAAAGTAAGGCTTTGGCTTACGAAACGAAACCATCTAACAAAGGTCAGGTCAATATGAGATAAAGGTGACATTTACGAGCAAATTCCACATCTATAAAGTCATGTCCTAAAAATAAGAATTTTTTTTTCCCCCAAGCAGAACTTCAAATTTCACAGCCTGTGTTTTCTTTCCCTTTCTGGCGATCACAGGTCATAAGGAGTGCTACCGGAGAGGGCACCCGGGGAAGAATTGTTAGACACGGGAACTTCATCCTTCTTGACACTTTTGTCCTGAGACTTGCCTCTGGGCGTGTGTTCTCTTAGATACCACACTGGCTCACGTAACCTTGAACACACTGCTTTGGATCCCCGCGTGACGCTGCTCCCAAGATCTACTGGGCTTCCACACGGTGACAGCATGCGAGCCAACGCAAACACCCTGACAAAATGTTCCGTGATTCACAGAACACATCTTGCAATGGAAGTTCTATTAACTGTAAACAAGAAACAGCACTGAGAATTAAAGCATCGTTTTCAGACTCATTTTGTGGTGGTATCTTCAGGGGTTTTGTGGGCACTACTGAAAACGTATGTCCAGCAACTTACTCAATCAGTTTATCAGCACAGACATGCAAGAGAAATAAGCCAGTCAGAGAAAGACAAGTACCATATGATCTCACGCATATGTGAAATCTAATGAACAAAATGCATTAATGAGAAAAATAGAATCAGAGGCATAGAAACCTGAAACAGACTGACAGCTGTAACAGGGGAAGGAGAGGAGGGGAATGGGTGAGAGAAGGTGAAGGGATTAGTCAAAGAACTTACACGCGTGACCCACGGACATGCACAACAGTGTGGGGATTGCCTCAGAGTGGGGGAGGGCTGGGTGGACGGGGGCAAAGGGAGAAAAACTGGGACAGCAGTAATAGCATAAACAATAAAATATAAGTTAAATTTAAAAAGAAGAAAACGTATGTCCAGCAACTTCAATACTCAATCCGTTCATACGCAAGAGAAATGGCGAAATGCTATTAGAGCAACCGCACAGCAGAAACACAACGTAGTTCAGGTCCTAGTTTTTGTTCTGGCACAGAAGTTACATGAGGATCCAAGCACTTCCTTAAACGTCACTTTGTCTCAATTTTCCCACTGGGCACACTTTTGCAGGGCATTTTTTTTTTTTTTAATGAAAAAACACCCCCGTTCAAACGAATGGCTTCATAAAGTTACTGACAGGAAAGGTAGAACCTGCCATTCCTTATAAAGCACACAGCCGGAGCAGGAAAGGTTTGTCACTTCAGAACTATACACAGGAAATAGGATTAGATAAATTCATCAGAGGAGTTCGCTTTTGTAAATAAATAAAGGGCCACAGGTGCTCCCGTCAATGAGGGGAGCCCCTCACACTGGCAAGTGCACGAGAGAAAGACCCCGCTCACCTGCAGAGAAACGCTGGGACTCGGATGCGGCTTTGTCGGAGAACGCAGGCGCTCCGCTCACTCACAGGGCTGCTCCCGTTATGAGGCAGCGTGCTCGTATTTTTACGTAAATGTAACTATACAAGTGCACAGGCCCAAACACATCTTCTGTTTTTATATTACATTCTTGCAATCTACAGAAATGAATCCCAGCTGCGTCACACTTTTCAAGGAAATCCTTACTAAGCAGCTACTGTGTTGGGTCTCAGGGATCTGTGTTCTGCTGAAGGGTTCTTTTCACACACGAGTGGGAACATACAGAGTTCTCTGCAACATTTGTTGATGAGAAACCGAAGTCGCCAACGAGAAGCGAAGGGTGGGGTGGTTGTACCAGACAGTTCCCCTGGCACGTCTTCACCACCTTAATTGACTAATGGCCAGAGAACTACATTTAAAAGGGCAAACTTATACTTTTCTTTCTCCCACCTCTAGGCAAAAGAAAGCTCTTAAATACTGACATATGAGAAAAAAAAATGAAAACGCTCCAACAATTAAAATTATTTGGCATCCAAGAAGTATTCCCGAGGCTGATCGGATTGGATTCATCTGAAATTCACTCCTTCCCCACTCCATGTTTTCTCTCCCCGAGTTTATTCCGTCTTAGTCTGGGGCTGTAGCACATGAGTGAGTCTCGACAATGCTTAGAAAGGTGGACAGATTCTTTGGCCTGCAGGCCTTGTCCACATGGCCACTTTTCTTTGAATAATAGCCCTGACAGTGAAGTCCACTTTCAAGGTGTTCAACTTGAAGAGGTCTTTTTGGCTGGGCTGTGTTGCGTAATTGTTATTTTCATGTTCATTATCACAAGTGAGTGGGAAGGCATTTGGAAGACTTGGCTCCCTTGGCTTTGAAATGAGAAACTAATTCGTGTGCCAGTTTTTCAAGACATCTATGCGTATCTTCACAGAAAGACAGAAACACACAGGGACCAGTGGCCGTACACATCCCTCTAACACCCCGAAACTCACTCACATGCATTTCCCACCTTGATGAGACACATCCTTCCCTATGGGAGCAAAGGGAAGGAGACCCTAGGAGGTCATTTACTGGTTGGTCCTTTGGCTTTTAGCTTCTGTTTCTTCATCTTTCCCTAAGGCATCCATGTGTCCCTATGTTTATTAATTAAAAAAAAATCTTCCACATGCTTTTTGTGCTTAAAACAGAAGTGACAAACAACATAGGCATGTTCTTGCCCTCAAAAAACATAAAATCCAGCAGAGAAAAAGGAAGGTATGCAGGCAATTATAATAATGCATTATAAGTTTAACGGTCCAGAAGTTGCGAGGACTGTGGAAACGAAGGGCAAGCATGCAGAGCCTCACCAGGGAGGAAGCACTGTCAACCAGGCAAGCTTACCAGCACGACTCTGGTTTGTGTAATGATGTGGGTGAGACATTTTTCCTACACAAAATGGGACTTTAAAAAGAGCTCTTATTAAAATTGCAAAAATTTATGAAATTTTAAATAACAACGAAAAGGTCATTTACAATGTATAATTAGGATTACCTTTCAAACATTCGTTCCAATAAAGTTTATGATATGAAAAAAGTTGGAAACCATCTAAATGAATAGTGATTGGGAACTGGTTAAATTAAATCTAGGGTAGCTCCTTGTAATTGCATAGCAAGCTGAAATTTAAAGATAATGTTACAGAAGATGGCTTAATGATACAGGATCCTCTTCGAATACGCTGTCAAGGAGGAGAAGAGCAGATCACCAGACAGGGACATGCACAATGAGACCCCATTTCTGTTCAAAGAACAGGGAGAGAAGCACAGGGCAAGGTCTGTGGAGAGTCGCACTGCCGAGTTAATAGTAGCTGCATTAGGTTTGCAAAATTCTATGAACTGGCTCCTTATCTAAATTTTATAGAATTAACATCTGTGTCTTTTATACACTTTTTAAAGTGTTTTTGTTCTTGTGGTTAAACCATATCCTTCAGTGACACCCTGGTTGTCTGTACAGTACGGTCCAAAACACCACATCCTGACCAAAAACACAGGTGCCACCCAGGAGTCTCTGGCCGTGGCATTCCAAGCACCAGGCACCAGGGCCGTCCCTCATCACACTGCACCTACGTGTGACTTAGCACGAGCACCCCCTCTGGGGGCACTTGGCAGGCAGTGGCTCAGTTGTGCAAGAGGCGGCTCTGTCTCCTCTGGGAAGACACTTGCCCGTGCCAGGCAGGAGCCCTCTTCTGGGGCTCCTCTGTGCAGTGCACACAGAGGAGCTGACCATGAACTTGCACCATGCAGGCACAGGCCCCTCTTCATTTGCTGTGTTTCCACGACCTTCTGAGTCACTATTACAGAAACGACTGCACTGAACGTACGTCGTATGCTCATTCTGTTTCCTCCCCACTGGAATGCAATCATCACCAAGCCTGGACCATGAATTATTCAACTGTCCAAGTTACAAGGAAAATAAAGTCGGCACTCCAGATTGCTTGGGAGAAGTATTTTTCTCTCCTAAATGAACAATAATTGTTTAGATTTTCAAGTCATTATGTGCCTGTAAGGAAAGAATTGCACAGCTCGGGGAAAAAAAGGAAATCTAAATCCATCATCTGACTAACTGCTCACATGACTTAGCCCTAGAATTTGAGAACCAGAACCCTGTACTTACAGTGATTCTGTCATTGAAGAAAAAATGAGTTGCCTCGCCATTACCAACACTGAGTCCACTCTGCCGGCAAATTAGTATTCCCACACATCAAGACTTATGCCTCCAGTCCCCTTTCTCCAATTAAAAGTATATCTGAAAATATGACAATGTTTTTTTTTTTAAAAGTTATAGTTCAGGCTGAAAAACTAGAGTAGCTCAGAAAACATGGACGGAAAAATACTTTCTCAATTTTTATTCTCTTCAATTTGGATTTTTCCTTAAAGAGTTTTGATGGGGGAAGAAAAGGTACCTGCCTGGACCAGTGAGAGATGAGGTCACTGGGGCTTGGGTATCATGGAGCATTCCCAAGCCCAGAGGCGCTGCCCGTCAACAATCAACGGTTTGGGGATCTAACAATCATCTTCCCTATTTTATGAAAAGCACTGAGAGCTGGACCGATTTTAGTCAAGGCCACTGGTTTTCCAGTTTCTTCCGTTCCAACTGCAACCAGACAGGCTGTGTGATGAGGTCTCAGCAGCAACATTTACTAACCAAAGGAAAGCTCTGAGCCATCCACACCTTGGAGCAAAGGGCCAATGGGGACAGTCTCTCTGCACCCAGCGGGTAGAAAAAGACATACTGGCACATGAGGAAGGGGCCAGGAAATGAAGCTAAAAGTTTCTAAGTCTATCCAACCACTCGTTAAAATGCTGGCCGTGAAGACTACATTCAGAATGGGGCAGGCTCAACCCGGAAGCAGGAAGTCCCCCACCGGGCGAAACACCCAGGATTCACAGCAGCTTCCCAGGCCGCAAAGGCTGGCTGTGCCTTCCTGAAGCTTCCCTGGGGTTTCCGGTTACTGTTCTTCATAAACCCGTCATGCTTTATACATGCTGGGGATCTGTGTTTAAAGATACCTGTGGTAGCCGCTCTACAAACTATTGGTTAAACCAAGCAATGCGTTTATAATGGGGCTGTGTGCCCCTGTAGTTCATCTGGTTGGTCAGGATTCCTGGGAGGCTTCTGGGGAGGCGCTCATCATCCAAAGCCAAGTTCATTCAAGTGACTTAAAATACACTTTCCACGTGTGAATACTCAGATGGAATTTTAATATACTAACGTTTACATTGTTGAACAGTATTGTGTAAACTCGGGTTATAAAAAAACTTTAATAATAAAAAAGTGGAGAAATGCACTGTCCTAAATCAATTATATCTGATAGAAAAAAAATCACCTTAAACAAAATCAATGTGTATAAAATTCCATTGGAAGGACTTTGAAAACACCTCTGGGTCCTCCACAGCCCCTGTAAGCTTAAACTCTCTCTAGATTTCTTAACTCTAGGTAGATTTGGATTGAAAAAAATAGTAAAAAACAAAAACAACAACAACAAAAAAAAACCATGACTGTATAAACTCTTTCACCAAACAAATTAAAGTTAGGAGAAGGTGATAAACAGAATTATACGCAATACGATTCAAGGTAATTGCCCTGAAAAGTGTTTCCAAAAAAAATTGTTTCAGAAAAATTCCAATTTACAAAATGGAGAGTGTGCTAGTTTACCTCTGCTGAAAATCCGATTACTTCGCCTTCTCATACCAGCCAATCCCCCTCTACAATTCCAGCAAACAGCATCACGGCAACGTTCCGTGCCAGCCATGACGGGTCCTGAACGGACCTCCTGTTGTTTCAGTGTAGCTCTGGGCGGTCGATATTAGAGACAACTGGTTTTCGCTGGAGGATTCTCGCAAAACCTATCAGAATATCACTTTATAAATACGTCTGGGTTCTCTATTGCTGTGGGTTTAGAATCTCTTATTCATTGTTCTTGTGGTCTGAAAAAAAATTAACAAAGCTGCTGTGGACTCACCAACATTTAAATATAATGCTCTCCATTGTTTATAAAGGATGGGGCAAAAGTAGGTTTAACAGTTGTGAGCATGCTAAAGTTTATTGTTGGATTATTGTTTATTAATTATTGTACTATTTTCCACATGAAAAACTATAAACCTACTTTGGCCACACCGTGTACACACTCATGGAGAATAAGCATGTAACAACAACAACAAAAAAATAGAACTGCTAGTCTCAATAACAAACCATTAATTTCCAAAGTATAAAAAAAGCATACATCAACTTTTCAAAGAGGTTAGAGTTTGCAAACCAGAAACCAGTGGTTCCTTTTATACAGTTGGGCTTACAACTCAGTTCAACATTTATTTACTGAACACCTACTATGTTCCAGATACTATGCTACGAGTATGAAAAAGACAAGACTCTCACTATTAGTCAGGGAGCTTATGAAAAGTTTTAGGAAGTACGCGCATACCCAGATCATTGCAAAAAATGTAACAAAATCCTTTGTTGGTGTCGTCCTGAGGGAGCCCACAGAGCACACAAGAGGGGAGGCACAACAAGGTGGGCTCCTCGGAACAGGGGGCATCCCCACCAAGTCCACTGGATCATGGACAGGAGTCAGCCAGCTGAGGAAGCCGGGTAAGGCTGGTGTGGCCGGACGCAAGGGCGTGAGCCAAGCCCCAGAGGCAGCACATGTGGAAAAGGAGCAGCTCTCAGCTGCTGCAGGCAGGAGAGCAGCAGGGAGAAGTTCACACTGAACCGGGTCTGGGGATCCTTACTTCGCATTTGACAGGCTGGTTCTGAGGATGGTGGTGAGTGTAAGCTTGCAGGGCAGGTGGGGGAGGGGGGAGTGTTCCCCTTTAAGTAAATCATTCTCCCCATAGTGTGGAGGAGGCAGACTGTGGAAGTTAGGATTAGAGGCAAGAGGGGCCATAAAGAGCCTATGACAATTGTCAGTAAATTGAATAATAATTTACTAAGCACCCCTGGTGTGAGGGTGGCCACCGAAGGATAGCAGGAAGTGGAGGGATTGGGAGTAGTCCACGCTGGGACAGGTAATAAGGGGTGCATTGTCTGAGAAAAATTTTTAAACAATAATAAAACCGTCTAAAAGTCAGTTTGACTTTTCTTATCACCATGGGCTAGGGACTGTGAGCAATGTCAGTGATAAAACGTTCCTCCCTGTCACTTGGGGGACCATGCCCACCATCCCATCCTCCTGGGGTGTCAGTGTCCTGCAGGCCAGCCACCTGGAGATTACAAAGATCAAGCCCAGGTGGTGGCCCTGGAGTTACCTGTCCATCTAGCAAGGGAGACAGAGCTCAGTCACCAGAACTCACAGCACACTCGTCACACATCTATCCTTCCCAAGTCACCCCGGGAAATCCAGGGGGCAGCCCGACTGGTCTCACACAACCTGACTGCACGTGGCCACCCTGCTGAGGGCAGGGCCAGGATCGTGCCCATCCCAACAGGGACCCCCATCCCAACCGGACTCTGAGGGTAGGTGTGATCCTTCTCTGTCAAAACCACTGTGCACAAACCGCCTTCCTCCCCACTGAAAAGTCACCGGGCAGAAAGGGCGGGGACACTGTCACTGTCTCTGCTTTGTGCCCACACAAGTGACACCAAAATAAGGAAACAACAAAATAAGGCAATGGATGTTCATGTACTTTTTCATTGCTTTTAGAGAGAGAAGAAGGGAGCGAGAGAAACATCGATGAGAGAGAAGTGTCAGCTGGTTGCCTCCCATACATACTCTGACTGGGGATCAAACCTGCAACCTTTCAGCCACAGGATGACATTCCAACCAACTGAGCCACACGGGCTCAGGCCAAATAAAGCAATGGATGTTATCTGTCAATGCAATTTTTCAAGGCAGGTGGTAGTAACTGTGAGGAGAGGAGGGCACATTTCAGAATCAAAGTAGGGATGGGGAGGGATTTTTTTGTGGGTTTTGTTTTGTTTTGTTTTGTTTTGTTTTTGAGAAAGCTCCTGAGGTCACATGCAAGGTGGCAGGGCAGTGGAATCCCCGAGTCCTGGACACATGCCCCTATTTCAACAGCAGCTCAGCAGGGCCCTGCGGCTCCTGACCTTCCACTCAGCTGTCTGTGCTCCCGCAGCACACTCACCTACTGAGACGCTGATTCCAAGCTCCCCCAGTCTTTTCCTGTCCCCTCTCTCATAAGCAGGTAGCTAAGGTCTTGATTTCCCTGCTTTAAGGAGCACTGTAGGGTAGAGAGCAAAAGCTTTTAGAAATCACTGATTCTCCCTGCCCTTTGTAAAACCTGAATTACTGGTGAGATGAAGCTAAGTGTGTCCCAGAGGGGAAAGGAGAGAAGAGTCAACCTTTGGCCAAACCAACCGAGGATGGAGGAGGTTGATCAGGGGGAGAAGCGGACAGAGGTGTGCGGCTCTGGGGCACCAGGAATGTCCCGGTGCTCTGAGGCTGCACTGGGGAGGCGGCGGGACTTCACAGGCCACCTGGGCACTGAGGAAAGTTGGCGCCCTGGCCTCAGACACCCTCCGGACCAGACGCTGCACTGGCCTTGCAGGACGAGGACTGACTATCCTCAAACTCCAAGGCAGGGATGACAGGCTCAAGGTTGGGACTGAGCTGATTTTAAGAAAACACATTCAGTGGTTTTCTTTCTTTCCCTCCTAAATTTATGGACTGAGATTCCCAGCTGCCTTCTGCAGCATAAGTCATTTTAGGGATACCTCGTACAGAGCCCAGGATCCTCTGAGACAGCCTGGCTGTGCCCGGCTTCCCGCCCTGACGCTGCAGAACCAGCCGTCACCCAGCGCGCTGTCAGCATTCTCCTAAGGTCTCTCCGTAGCCACCGCTATGATTAGCTCTGTACGGCACACTTCTACCGTTATCTCGAGATCACTGAAAATATTTTCCTTTAAAAACAGCAGCTAAAACTTACATAGCATGTACCATGTGCCAGGCCCTGTTCTAAGAGTTTAATGTACATTAATTCGTTTAAGCCTCAGGATAATCCTATAAAGGGAATCTTATTCCGACCCTCATTTTACAGAAGAGGAAGTTGAGGGTCCAAGGGGTTAAGTGACTTGAGCCGAGGCACGGAGGTGGTAAATAGCGGATACAGCACTGGCAGGCACGTACCATTAATTTTCACAAAAGCATTACAAGCAAGACATGCAGGAGCTAGCAGCTTGTAGGGCTGCCTCCAATGGAACTGGATCCCTAAAAGCATAACAAACAAGCCCACGGCATTGCCAAGGGCCTCAGGAGCCTGGAGCCCTGGTCCTGCCTCTGCAGGTCTCAGCTCGCCTTCCATACCTGCCCAGATCCTGAATCCCGAGGACAGTGGTGATGACAACAGCCGTCCCTTATTAAGACGCTGGGCTCATGTTCCCCAAGTTAAGCCTCACACAGCAATTCTGGAAGGTGGATAGCAATTTAACCCTTACTCAAGAGAGGGCGGAGGGAGGCAAAACAGGTTGACCAGCTTTCCAAGGGAGCACCGCTAAGGGGCAGAGCTAAGCATTGAGCTAGGTGATGCCAATGCCAAAGCCTCGCTCCTTTGTTTGAATTTCAATCCAGTCTCGCTGTGGCGGCTTCTTTATATCCTTAGTTACGGGAGTTCTGTTCAGCTAGCCTGCAGGGGGCTCTCCAGGTCTACTGGTGTATAATTTAGTTGTCATTCTGAGGTGGCCATGAGAGGAGGGGAGCACTCCGCCATCTTGGCCGAAGACCCAAAGCCTAATTTCTTAATTACTTTGAGTGTCTTCCCTCCTACACCCTGCATTTACCAGCATGCCTGTTACAGGTGACAATGCAGGAAATGCAATCCAGCAAGGTCTCCAGATGTGCCTGGGAAATTTGATGCGATTTTTACACAAATGGTGTCAACAGATATCTATTAAAAAGAATACCACGTCACTGAGGATTGAGACCCTGGACAGATCACGGCTTACATTGTGATTATACACACACAGGCAGGACCAACAATAAAGCACAAGACGGGAGGATATAATCAACATCTATAAATGATCTAAAATGCCAAAGTCATGCCTAAAATCTGTTTTCTACACAGCTTCTAATGAAGACATTAGGGGGAAAAGCCCACATGTATAAAAAATAAACAGAAGCAGCATTTATTCCATTAGTTGGGGGTCATTTCCTGATGTTTGACTATGATTTTATTACCTAATCCTATTAAAATCAAAGCAAAGACACACTAATGAAAGATCTAGCATGCTACATGGCATGAACTTCCTTCCTCGCTAATCTGTCGTGACCCAAGGTTGGCGCACTCACGGGGCCATTTACCTGCCTACTGCCTCCTCCTTGCAAACTGGGCCCTTCAGAAAAGCCCTTACCAGGGCTGTTCTCGCCCAGGACCCAGCCATTCATGCAAGTACAAACCCCTGCCCGCAAGTACAAACCCCTGCCCACAAGCCCAGGCATCAAGAGCCCATGTCTCCCTCCTCTTTCAATGCGCCATTCCAAGGGCGTATTCTTCTCCCCTGGGACCACAAGTCTTTCCCTGCAGCGGAGCTCCCCTCACTGCCACCCCTCCTCCCCTGAGCACCTGGCATGACCGATATCCAGGCCACCCTAGCCATGATATGAATCTCTGGATAAAAGGCACTGATTTAGTGAATGTGCCCTCCTAAGACTCCCAAATGAGTTAAACACACCTAATGCATTCATGGTTAAATTTCTGTAAGTTTTTCATAAGACTGTGGTTAAAAGCTTGGTGTTTATAACTCACGTGAACTCAGGTCCCTGCCTGCAACTCTCGGGCCACTCTCTGATCTACAAAATGGGCATGTATGTACCTAGTACCCAAATACTCATCCTAGTACCTGAATAAATGTCACCCCAGCACTCACCCATGCCTACTTCCCCAACACGCTAATGGTTTACAAAGTCATATATAAGAATTTAGCATTGTGGTTTATGTGAAATGCAAAGCATGAAAGACAGACAAACCATCAACTTTTCCCTTATTGCAGCGAAAGGATAAAACACTTAGACACGGTCCCAGAATCTAGGCCTGCGCGACCTGGAAAGGAGGAATGTGACCATTCTAGAAAGATCCGCTCTCAAAGGAAGGTAGGCGGGACACTAGGAATTCCCAAGGCTTCAACTTAACTCTACGTTCTCCAGTGAAACCTACTATTGGGATGGCTGCACGTTAAATGGAACTCTTGGCTTCTGGCTGGCAGTCTTATTACAGAAGCATCCTATTAGTTCCCAGGGACTCATGGCCACGTGTCCCTTCAAATTCTCTCCTGCTCTTTTGTAAGCAGGGCGTGGGGCCCAGGATTTCTGAGGGAGTCAGTGCTGACTATGCAGAGAACATTCCCCGAAGGGGAAAGTCGAGAGCTCTTAAGAAGGTCAAGAAGATCACAGGGAGAAAAGAAAGACCAGTTAGGTAAGAGGCATTTAAAATCGGACACAAAAAAAATCCTCGCTTTAGACCTCCTGCTAGTCTTCTGGGCTCCATCTCTTCCTTCCAGGGAGACACAAAAAACAAAAAAACCTAAGTCTGGCTTCATGTCCTTATGCGCTCTTCTTTATTTTTTCCTTTGCTTTTTACTTCTATTATAACATTCTTCATTTATGGGCGCTGCTCGCTCCCTCTGCCTGTCTTCTGCGATCTTCCAACGCCTCACAGCAGCATCCTCCGCTGTGACCTTCAAATGTCTTTCTTCTTCTTGGCTTTCCACAGCGCATCTAACAACAGGGGCCGCAGGAAGGAACAAGAAAGGAGGCATCTCCAAACAGGGGTCAGTAAGGGACCAACATGTCCCCCCAAGGGCCTGAACATTTCACTGTGGATTCTCTCCTGCCTCTGAGGCTTGGTAGCCAACAGATGACACACAAAAGTAGACAGGAGCCTCCTTTTCTCGTACGTCAATTTTTTTTTCTATTTAGGATTGTTTCAACTGGCGCATCTGTTCCCTCACACGTGGTTTATATTATTACATTTGTTTTTAGATTGTCATTGCTTCTATCTACCGGTTAAGTACTAGGTTATTCATTATTTTTTTTTATTTGTAAATAATTTTTAAAATTAGGAGACAGGAAAAAAGATGTGAAGACAGTTATAAAAAAAGAACAGTGCCCTGGCTGGTATAGCTCAGTGGATTGAGCGCGGGCCTGCGAACCAAAGGATCGAGGTTCGATTCCCAGTCAGGGCACATGCCTGGGTTGCAAGTCAGTTCCCGGTGGGGGACGCATGAGAGGCAACCACACATTGATATTTCTCTCCCTCTCTCCTTCCCTTCCCCTCTAAAGATAAATAAATAAAATCTTTAAAAAAAAGAACAGTAAAATGTACAGTAAGGGGTAAGAGAAAAACTGCACAACTATATGGCTGACCTCAGCTCCATCCAGATGACTGGTCAGCCACATGATTCTAACGCCGAGAGGCTGCGCGACATGACAATAATGAAGATTCCACAACGTGGCACTTATTCTCAACTTATTCCACTAATTTGTACGTCATGACAAAGCTCGGTTTTTTATTTTGATTATGGCATTAGCTTACTTGTGCCGGTTGGTAATCCCGTGATGTAGGTAAGCTGATTATTTCCACCTCCACTGGATAGCTGGGGAGGCTATTAACTCGCCCAAAGGTTTACACAGAAGCCTGCATTGAAACCCGTGCTTTCAAATCCCAAGCCCATGCTGCTTCCTAGCAAATTTCTGTCGGCGCCTGGCACTGGCCATCTACCCTGTACCACACACATCTTTGCGGGTCCATGTCATGGCCACAGAGGCAGGAAGAAGCTGAGCCAGGAATCTGACTTGTTTCCTCTGATTCAGGTGCCCTAACGCGACCCATACGCTCCGCGGCAATATCCCACGCAGGGGCATTCTCAGAGTGCTACATTTACATAACATTCCCGCAAATCAAACAACCACCACATTAAAACCTTTGCAGGTAAAGGTTTGGAAAAAACAGGGAAAGAGGGGAGTTTTTTGCCTTTCAGAAATGTTATTGGTAAAAATTAGCGAGAGACATGCTCTTGTACTCCGATGATGATTAATGAACTCTTCTTCGGAGAGGCGAGGCCTGCACTTGGCATCAATACCATAAACTCTTCTCGTCCCGCTGGCTTCTCTCTAGGTGGGAACCGCAGTTATGTAAGGCAGTGATTAATTATATGCCACAAACGTTGATTTAGTCCCAGAGACAGACTTTTTTCCTCTCAAATCTAGATGCTTCACCAAAATTAATTTTAAGTCACACTACAAATATGGGGAAAGTGCCAATTCAAGTTGAAAAATACATCATATGCTCAATGTGAGTCCATATGCTTTTTTCCAACTTCTTCCTGTTTTGCTAGGCAGGAAAAAAAAAAAAAAAAAAAACCTCCCCTGAACAGTCAGATTCCAAGAAGGTGTTGCCATTTCATTTTTTCAAAGCCCTTGGCCAGATTCTGTTCTCGGATGCTGCCTGAATGCAAATGGAAGATACATAACTTTTAAAAGATGGGGTCCCCAAAGCGCAGCATCGCATGTTTTAAACGGCAGGTTTCTTCCACTGCGAGTTAAAAAGCTCTACTATCAGCGCTCGAATAGCAGGTGGCGGTGGAGAGACGCATGAATGTTTTCACTTTTCATCCGTCGAATCCCGTCCACATGCTCTAACCAAACTGAAGGAGAATTCTCCGTCTCAAGAAGGAAAGCTCAGCCCTGTGTCAAAGGCATCAGATGCTTCTCCTTTGAGCCACGTGAAGTAACAGGAAGCCATCCACAAACTGTCGGCACCTGGACATCCTTCGGGGGCAACGTGCCAGGTAGGACACCAAAGCCGTTATTCTACCTGTTCGCAACTGGCTTCCCCAAGAAAGACCACTTATTAAACACCTGATGTTTTCATGGCAACGTGTAAAACTTCCTAGATTAAAGCTGTAAAATACAGAATTTCCACACTACTTTGGAAGTGAGGGCTTGCCTACGGCATCTTTCAAATACAGTAGAAGCTGACATTTTCTTACTCTGTTAAGAAATATTGTTAAAAACTACAGAGCTTTTAAAATCAGAGATCTCACCTCAGCCCCAAGAGTAGTTGCGTGAATTAAGATGAGATTGGTAAAATTAAGGAAGGTGTGTGTTTGTGAGAGAAAAAGAGAGCAATGGAGATACTTGGAACTCAAATAGCCACAAAACATTTCCTCCTCCTACCTCCAAAAAGGCTTAGGAGAAGTAATCTTAGTTTGTCGTAGTTTACAAACAGGAAGACCTGAAAATCTCAACATTACACACTTGTATTTGTTTAAAACGGTATTCCCTTATAATCTATATAGAACATACATTGTAACATATTTTATACAAGATAAATTAAGATCTGAGCCAAGTATGTACTCAATAAAGCACAAAGTAAAAAGTACGCACTGTAATATGGCTGTCAAACAACAGATAAAAAGCCGAACTTAAATTCTGTAAAATCTTGTACTATAAATCCTTAAAAATACGTTGATGTACATTTCAGAACTGCTCACGGCATTTTAATCTACTACTTAAATACAAACAAGTTACAGGGCGTGGGTCCAATGCTACAAACCAAACAGTAAGACCAGAAGTCAGTGTTTGACAGAATTCAGAAAGGGAGATCTTCCTAAGCATGAAAGCAACGGCCCGAAACAGACCACGTATAAAATACCAATCACCATGACCACACGCAAACTCAAAACTTTATATAGAAACAAATAACAAGCCAGAAGTATTTGTCAATAAAGGTCGACACCATATGAAAGCACTAAATCCTGAACAGAAAAATAGGCAAGGTGTAAACGAAGAGAAGAACGATACCAATAGCCAATGAATTAAAAAGAATCTGCATTGCTGGAAACCAAGTTCACATTATGTTATAAACCACTGAGAAACCACATGAATAGTAATCTACTTTTGTCAGGGAATGACTTAAAATACAAAGAAGTATGCTGCTGGGTTGTTTTGGGTTTTTTTTTTTTTATCCTTATCCAAGGACATTTTTTCATTGCTTTTAGAGAAAGAGGAAAGCAGAGAGAGACACAGATTGCCTGCCTCCTGTATGTGCCCTGAGTGGGGATCGAACCCTCAACCTAGGTACATGCCCCGAGCAGAAATCAAACCTGCAATCTTTTGGTTACAGGATGACATTCCAACCAACTGAGCCACGCTGGCCAGGGCAAGAATTACACTGTTTTGGCAAGCATAACATGAGTCATAGTCTTATACATCAATAATGTGGAGACATAATACAATGTGATATTTCTAAAAGGCAATTTAGCAACATAAATATCCAGAATCAAGGAATTCATGTGTTGACCCACAAGTTCTACTTCTCTGACCCCAGTTTTAATCATAATAATCAGTCCTCTGAGCAAAGATACTCACGTACAGAAACCCCTCAAAGTAGTATTTATGATAATGAAAATTAGAAAGACTACCATCCAACAGCAAATTATGCGGAAACCGTTTCATATTTTTCTGAAGACTTGAGTGACTCCAGGTGCCTTTCACAGCATGCCTAGGATGACCTCTGAGCCGGACCCCGCTGACCTGCCACCGCTCTGGCCGAGAGGCACACTCTGCTCCAGAGCAGGACTTTGGACTTCTTGATGGGAATTAACCAAAGCCTTGCCTTGGCTGCCTCTAGATTCCCATCATGCACAGCTCTCCCTCTCCAACCCCAGCCCTTCTGTGCCTTCCCGAACTCAGCGCCCTGGCGGCCTCCACTGCTGTTGATCTCCCACTCACACCCTGGGTCTCAGTTTAGACACCGTTCCCTGATGTCACCTCCCTGGAGCCCGTGTCCCTTTTCAGCAGCGCCCTGCCTGTCCCTGCTGTCAGAGCTGACCTCAGCTCCAGGACCCTGTGTGTTGTGTAAGGAGAGCACATCTTGCTCATCCTTGAAATTTTTAACACCAAGCCTGCAGACTTGTCAAATGGTTGAATGAACAAATGAATAAACAAATATGCTCACGGAGCAACATTAAGCGATGAAGGCGGAGTCCCACATTGAAAACACGAATGTTTAAGAAACAGACAGTTGCCCCCCGACACTAAACAAAGTTGGGGAGGGGGTGTGAAACAAAATAAAAGGCTAAAGGTGATAATATAAGGGAGGGGTTACAGGCAATTTGTCCAGAAAACTTGGCTATACTTCCTTATATTTTCTTAATTTTTTTACAATAAATTTTTCAAACTGCAAAACTCTAATTTATCAAATAAGGCCAAATGTTATTTTTTAAAAAAAGAACTCTGTGCTGTCTTACCTTTAAATTTAGAGAAAAAGTGAAACAATATGAAAAACATGAAATATCATGAGATGAAAAATACTTTAATAACAATTAACTACTGTATTTGTCACCATTGCGAGAGTTATCCAAAATATTCCAAAAGAATCTGAAAGCAGTTTTCCAGAACTGCATATATTTAAAAATTACACATTAATTTAGACAGTTAACTCCCTAAAAAGGCTTTTTAAAAAAATTAGCTGCATGTGAGTTTAGTATTTAGACTGCCAGGAGTCATTCTCTCCACTGCAAAGCCACTAAGCAGAGTGAGTGTAGTGGGGTCCCCCCACCCCGCAGGTTTCCATGCCAGGTCCACAGCTGTTTGTTTCAGAACCTCTAATTAGCTGCCTTATCTTCTGCTAGGGACTCTTCCGGTGCTCAGTTTTTATTGTCCAAATTAATTGAAACACTGTAACAATTTCAGATTACCATTTTCAAAATTAAGAATGTATAAAATAAAATCACCCATAAATCTGCCTGGTAACAGCAGCCACTAATGAACTCTGCAAAATCCACCACGCCGCACGGCTCACTTGCTCTGCACCGTACGGACCAACTCCAGGATGTGCGCGACCCTCTGTCCACAGCTCGGCATAGGAGGGTATGCGAACGACCTCGGGAAGAATGAGGCCCCTGGAGCTGAACACTGATGGGAAGTCCCGGCACTGGCCGGCTGCTGTGTGGCCCTGGGTGAGTCCCTTAACTTCTCAGAGCTTTGGTTTCCTCTGCTGAAAAACAGCAGTATCTCCTCCAAGGGTCTGTGGTGGACGGACCCTAAAATAAACCCCAGTAATCCCTCCCTCCTGCTACTCAAAGCTCGTTTACTCCCCTCCCCTACATTTAGGTGGGACCTCGTTGAGAGAAATGGGATGGGATGTCACTTCCATGGTTGTGTCATGCAGGAGTTTAATCTCCACCTTGTAGGAGACTGTCACCTTCTTGGCGTGTACCCTTTGGGGAAGCAAGCAGCCACACAGGGGAGGCCCATGAGGCTAAGCACGGAGGACAGTCTCGGGCTGACCATGAGCTGGGAGTGAGGCCCTCAGCTCAACAGCCTCAAAGAAACTGAGTCTCGCCACCACACAGTTAAAGGAGCTGGGAAGTGAATCCTTCCCCAGCTGGACCTTCAGATGAGATGCAGCCCTGGCCAACACCTTTGGTGAGGCCTTGTAAGAAAGCCAGAAGCAGAGGTCCCTGCTCCCCTGCGCCCTGATTCCTGGCCCACGGAAACCAGGAGGTGACACATGTGTGCCATTGCAGGCTGCTAAGAGCAGGGTGACTGGTGACACACAGGCAGAAACTCAATACAGGGGTGTGTCTGAAGCTGTGATAACCGTTCCCACCACCACCATTTCCCAGAGCACCTACTGTGTGCAAAACCTTGTTGAAAAATGCTTTATTAACTCATATAAGCTTCCCAGGGACAGTAGGAGGTGTGTCTGCTACTGCTGCCCCCATTTTAGAGATGATAAAACAGAGACTCTGCAATTAGGAAGGGAAGGGCAGGACACTACCCCGACCTGCCCCACTGCAGAGCCCTCAGGCCAAAGCCCTGCACGGGGCTGCCTCTGGGGTCAGAACTGCCAACAGCAGTGAAGGCACCTCCTACAGACAAAACTAAGAAAGGTTTTCCTTCTTTCTCTCCTTGTTGTGCCTTCGCTGCCAGAGGCAGGTTGTGGCTCAAACTTAACGCCTCAAGGGCCGCCTTGCCTGCTTCTGCAGCATCCCCACGCTGACCCCTCCAGCATGGAGGGCACCTCGCTCCCCGCCTCCACCCAACTGGCTGTCAGGGCCTGTTTCTCCAGGTCTCCAACCTGCAGGGCCGATCCACACTCAGACCGGAGTAGGAAACAGTGGAACAAAGGGTCATTGCTTTCTAGAAACACAGTTCCTGCGAGGTCCAAAGGAGAATTTCAAAGGGATATTTTAGATATGATGATGGGGTTCCAAAAAGCTACTGTGAGGCAAGAAAACGATTGTTTTCTTGGTATCCCTGCAAATTAAAGCTGTGAGGAGGGACCTGACTTTGGTGGGATTCTGCAGTTTCCATTTTAGTTCGACCCTCCAGGTTTTCCTCTTTTGCCACCAGAAAATCATCAAGCCGGGGAGCCTACAAACGGACTGGGGACCAGGTGGGAGGGGTGGAAAATCCAGCCACCCTGGAACAGATGCTCCTGATGACCTGCTCACACCGAGCTGCTTCTTCCCTCCCCATTCTTTTGTGAGCACAGCCCTTCCTCCTCATAGAAAAATTTCACGAGGACAAGCCGGGTCAGCCCGGCTCCCATTTGAAAGCTGGCACAGCAGCCGGGTCGGCCCGTCACCCCGGCCACCGCCACCGCCTCAGAGAGGAGCAGATGGTGGATGCCAGGCCAATACAAGGCCTCACCGGGCCGTTTGCTACATTTCCTGGGGAAACTGTGCTGTTTTCCCTGCAATTACTAGCTGCGGGACAATGCATGCTGAGGGTTGCCATGGTCCACTGCGCTTGCAGATGAGGGGTCTGTCGGCAGGAAGCCAACGGAGAAGATGCGGAACTGAGACACAGGGAGAAATGGAACCCTGATATCCTTTCGGCCCCTGGTTCCAACTCTGCCTGAAGCTGAAACACTCTGGACTTCCTACTTGAGCCAGGAGGTCCCTCACGCTTTTTCTTTTCCTTTTAAACTAGTTTGAAGTGGGTTTGTGTCACCTGACAAACTCAAGGGGAAGGGGTGAGCCAAAGAACACATATGCATAACCCGCAGACACAGACGACAGTGGTGATGGCCAGAGGGAAGGTGGGGCAGGGGCTGGGAGGAGGGGGGCTGAGCAGGGGAAATGGGGGCATCTGTAAAAGTGTCAACAATGAAAATAAAGAAATAAACAAAAATTTAAAAATAAAGCATACTGGGTATGCTTTAGATAGAGAACTGAGCTGACCCCAACCTGGTAACAAACACATTGGTAAGTTTTATTTTACATCAGTAGTTTTACGTAAATTAACTTTTACTGATGTGGCTACTTGGTAGCTATTTGTCTCCTTGTCTTGGGTACACGGTGAGTTTTCCCTCGTCAGCCTTTCCCGTCAACTACACCACTCAGAACGGACGCCACACACTCCAGCGGGCCCTCGTCTGCCCACCCGCCGGCATCATCCTTCAACGGGTTTTTGGTTTGCAGAGCTTATCTTTCCAACCAAATTCCAAGTTCCTCAAAGACAGGGAAACCTCCATATATTTCTAATATCTACATAGAAAGAAATGAGTCTCGAAAGAAAAATTATCTGTAAAAATAAGAACCCAACATAAGCTTCCTTCTCATTTAAATTAAAATTTTAGAAATCAACTTAATTTGAATGCACTGAAAGATAATTGCCAATATGAGTCATGTGACAGAAATTCCACACCCTGCACTCCAAGGTTCGGATTAATTTGATAATCATTCTCACTATTTATTTATAGAACTGCAGTATTATAAGCAGGGTATTATAAGATTATAAACAATTATGACATTCACGATTACCTTATCAATGTCCTTCTTCCTGGTATCAGGTGGACTTGACTCGTATCAAATATTGTTATTTGAAGACAGTGGGTTTTGACCCACCTGCTTGCTTTCGTTTATCTTACTGCCCCCAAACCTCTAAAGCTAGGTTATCGGGTGCTCAGAGGTTGTTGGCCCAGTAGGAATTTCTGAAGTTTGTGTCTACTTAGCATTACACGGCACATTCTTTTTCTTCTGAAACGGAACAGGCTTTCACTACCAGGGCCATCGACAGCGCGAAGGGAGCCCAGGCCCTGCACCTGACCTTCCAAGTGAGGAAGGTGTTATCCCCAATAAACATGAAAACCAGCTCACCAAGTTTGCGACTTCCCTTTCAGAACTTTTTTCTAAAACTTTACTACAGATATATACTTTATTTTCTAAAAACATCATTACTGTACTAACACAAATTACACATCATTAGGAGCGTGTACGTGACCCTGAGGTCGGTTCTGTGTATGACACTGCAGAACTTTTATCCAATAATCCCATCACCGATACCATTTCCCACCTGCAGCAGCCTCCCGGTGTGGAGTCTTCAGAAGGTCGCCCACCCCACTCCCCGGCTGGAGGCGCTGGAGCGTGGAAAAGGCTGGCTGGGTGAGGCGTGGACCCACCAGCCAGATGACAGCAATGGTGACCCTTTGAGAACTCAGAATGAGACTGGAAGGGAAGAAATAAATCCTCCCCAAACCAAGGGAGGGGAGGGGAGGGGAGGGGAGGGGAAGGAAGGGGA